>JAOYFF010000041.1:3271274-3289150 GCA_025773925.1 Cryptomyrus ogoouensis | reverse complement strand
CTCACACCTGGGTTTGAACAGCTGACCTACAGGTTATCCCAAAAGCCTGCATACACACCGGCCCTTTGCGGATAAGATTGGCCACCCCTAGTTTAAACCTTTAGTGCCAAACGCCGTCTGGAGTACAGCTTTCCCAAGGAGCACCACTGACATCTTCGGGGACATGATTCCTGGGGGGAGAGTGACCCCCCACCCCTCACCTTCTGGTCAGGCAGCACTGTGTTGCCCTGCAGGGGGGGCAGGTGGCCGCTGAGCAGGGTTCCACTCCCTCCACCGGGGCGGTCGTGCTCGCAGAAGATGGTGCCGTTGACGTAGTGGAAGCGATCGCCAGGCACCAGCCGGTTCCTGCAGGTGGCGCAAGTGAAGCACTGGAGAGAGGGGGCAAGAGCATGTGTGAGAAGCAGCGAGTGGGTCCAAGGGGCAGGAACAATACAGGAAAGCCTGCCCCCCCGGTCGGGTTCTGGGCTTTGTGGCAGTCATGCCACACCCAGGCTTTTGGCCCTGTTGGTTACCTTGGGTTTCAAATGTAACGTTAGTCATTTTAAAATGAGTAATTTTTACAGTACCAAGGTTCAACTTCAACAAACAAAATGTTACCCCCTCCCCCCCACACACAATTCAATCTCAGTGTGGCCCCCTGACCCCTGTCTGCTGAGTCCAGTGGAGAGTATAACATCCTCCAGGCCAGAGCCTGAATCCGCAAAGGTTAAAATTTGCTGCTTTAAGATGAAATGGAGAGTGTGTGTGTGTGTATGTATGTGTATATATGTATATTACATTTTGGGGACTAAAATGTCCTCACAATGTGATAAAAACTTGGTTATTTTAACATTGTGGGGACAATTATTTTGTTGTCCGTAAGAGAGAGCAATTTTAGAAAAATCTATGGCTGAAATCAAATAACTAAAATTGTCTTGCATTTTGTTTGGTTACTTATGGTTAAGGTTAGGGCTGGGTCTGACAGAGCTGGGAGCGTGCCCAGCGGCAGCGGAGGTGTGGGCTTACCTGAAGGTGGTACACATTTCCTTGTGCCCGCATCACCATCTCGTTGGCAGGGATGGACTGGCCACAGGCACTGCAAGCCCCGCTGTGTCCAAACAGCCTGTACAAAAGACACAGAGCGCCAGTCTCATTAGACCCTCCCCAAAAGGTGGGAGGCAGAATCCCCATGAAATGGCACACATGTGAGAGAAGCCCCACACAGTGCCCTTAGCTCATTCTGGAAAAGACTAACTGCTTTGTGCTGCTGAAAGTGGCTCAGGACTGGCACAGGGCTCCAAGGGGGGGGGGGGTGCAAGTGCAGATAATTAGCGTGCGGGAGGCCACGGAGCAAGAGGCCAACACCATGGGTGACTTACGCAGCCCAACACAGTGTAGAAGGACCTTCATTTATTTAATTGACCCAGTCTCCTCTGCCAGGTGTTGCGCCCTCACGCCGGACCCGGCAGCCTGAGATTGCCGGCCGGGCGTCCCTCCCTCACGCCGGACCCGGCAGCCTGAGATTGCCGGCCGGGCGTCCCGCCCTCACGTCGGACCCCGCAGCCTGAGATTGCCGGCCGGGCGTCCCGCCCTCACGCCGGACCCCGCAGCCTGAGATTGCCGGCCGGGCGTCCCGCCCTCACGCCGGACCACATTACCTCAGATGCTCAACTGTGCATTAAATGTGCGGCTAACCCCAGCCACTTTTTTAGCACTTCGATACACTAATAATACTGCAGCACCAAGTGGACCCCCCCCCCCCCATTCACCCCCCACACCATACCAGCTCTGCACACAGTAATGAATTTTTGATCTTAATTCAAACAGTAATTCAATAAGAGATGCCAGTGAGAAACTGCGTTGCTGCTAATTAATGTTTGTCCTTTTATCAGGCTCCAGTCTCCATGCGGTGCAATTTGGCAATGAAGCCTTGCCCTTTTGATTAACTATATTATACATATTTAATATGCTGCCATTTACAAACGCGTGACAATGCTGGAAGATGCGTGCAGGCTGCACTCGGAGAGACTGCCCCCCACCACCACACTCAAAACCGTTAAAAATAGACAAGCGAAGGCCAGCGGTATCCTGTGACATCACTCTTTCCACTGCCCCTCAGACTTCTGGGTAGATGGCGAATTGATAATTAAACACTCCAGACTCCCAAACAGAATTTCTTCAAAAATCTGGGTCACCTTTGAATAAGATTTCTGTCCTAATACCTGAGGTATGAAGCCACCTTTTGACAGAGTTCTGTCCGGATTGCACCATCTGTCCTGTATATTCTGGCTGCCCGCCCCGCCTTTCCCAAACAGCCCCACATGGCTGTTTGCTCTGGAGCGTAAGGTGGACGAGCTGACGGTGCGCCGGTGCTACCGCAGAGCCAGGCACGGCCCAAGCCAGCATCACAGCGCCAGTCCCTACAGGCGGCACCAAACCCAGGGCGATCCCCGGCCTGCACTACGGCCATGAGCCAAACACTGTCCAGACACCCTCACGCTGCTCACAAACAGCCACTAAACTGCTTCCAGGATTTTCCAGGCACTGGAAAAACTTACTAAGAGTACAGGATTTAATATCTGAATTGACACTTATCCAACCTGACTGACATTATTGCCCTTGCGTACAGCTCGGTTATTGTTTTTGAATGGGTGTGTACAGTAACTTTTTGAGCAATGTTGCTCAGGCACTTTCCCAATGCCATTGGGCAACAAGTTTCTAATTGAAAAACTTTAACTGGTAGTGAACAAATTTTTACGATCACCCAGAGTTACCCCTTCTCTCACCTGGTTGGCAGTTCCCCGGCAGCACTGCTCAGAAAGTTGCTGAGTATCATCGCCTTAGAAACAGGGGACTGGAGGCGAGAAATCTAGAGATAGCACAGTCACATCCCTGTGTCCCTGATGTACGCGCACCATTGGGGTCTTTACCGCATTAAATGCCTCCAGACAGGACGTGCACAGCTTGTGTAACCCCTCCCCTCCCCCCCACCACCTGCATAATCCCGTTTCCAGGCACTTATTCTTGTGTACGACAATATTCTAGTGAATCAGAATTAAAGTAGCTACTGATGCACGGGGTTAAATGCAGCGCCAGCAAGGCTGGAAATAGGGTCCTTTACAGCAGAGTCAGGGGTCAGGAGAACATGGAACCTAAACGTGCGAAGAAAGATACCCACTGCTCCGTTAATGGGATTTAAAATAGCCTCACGCCCTCCTCAGGAGGATGGGCTGGTCCCGGAACACATCACATGCGCTGCGCACGAAATGAGCAGATTAACGAATCGGGAAGACCACACCTCTTTGAGGGGGTGACCGTCTTTGGAGGCACAGGCACCGGACATGGAAAATACTACTTCTGGATATGAATGGCTTCCAAAGTATGAGGGTGGGAGAAACCCTCAGGCGGGTGTGCTGAGTCACCGGCATTAAAGCCAAACCGATCACCGTTTGTAGGATTTATCAGCATCACACACTGCCAGAGAAAAGCATTCCCCGTGCGTCGGAATCCGCGGTACGTTACAATGCCCCAGCAACAAACCGCCATTCCACACGTCTCTGTGAGCCGGCTCAGGCAACACTCGCATCCCGCCAAGCCGGCAATCGGCTAGGAGTGCATTAGCTGGTGGGGGGGGGGGGGGGGGGGGGGGGGGGGGGGGGATGGGTGACTAGGGCGTGCTAGCACACCCCAACCTGTGAACCATGGGGAGACGTGCGAGGATCACACATGTCGTTTCAAAAAATTGGAGCAAATAAGTCAATGTCGTATTGATTATAGTGCAAGAATACAAGCATACTCCCAGCTAACAGACTCCCCAGCATCTCGGAGCAATACAATCCCTCTAAAATGACCTGAAGCCGCAAGAAAAGCGGGAGTTATCTACAGCATATGTCAGACACGTGTTGATTTGAGTAACACGGCTTTCCCAGACCGCGGGTGGAGATGGGGTGGATCGTCAGCCCATTACACATGCAGAGTGAAACCAAGAGCATTTCCCACAAACTTGTTTGAAATTTGGCATTAATTAGTACAGTCAAGAGCAGAGAGCTGGCTCACAAAGCAGGAGGCCGGGGTAACTATCGACCAGCTCTAAACGGTAAGCTGATATTTCAGTGTGATCAAAAAATGAACAAACAAGCCAATGTGACCGACAATTGGAAGAATGTTGTTGTTCTTTGTTACCTTGGAAACAAACTGCAAACAGCTAGTAATTATGTGTAGCATAGTTACTGCTATGAAAACAAGCCTACTTTTACTTCAAGTCTGTACTCAGACTTTTAAAAACAAGTTGGATTGGGGTGTTGTTTTGTTTCAGTTGGCTAAGATAATTACTTGCTGGTTGTATAAATTGTTTCTTTATCAGGTTGCAGTGCTCCTTCCCAACTTATTAAATCACTACCCCCAAAAGATTTAGCCATCACCACACGCAGACTTTAAAACCAGACTGACCAACACAAACATTTGTTGGTTTGGTACCCAAGGGTGACTTGGTGCCACTTCAAGCGACTGTTCATTTACAAAATTTGAGAAGGTAGGGTCAGCCAGTCCCTGGAGCAATTAGAGGTTAAGTGTCTTGCTCAGGGGTCCAACAGTGACATCACTCTGCTGGTTCAAGTCCCAATCACAGGCACAACATTCTAACCCTCTGAGTCACACACCATCCCCAAACAAATCTGAAGTTTGGACTTCACTGGGAAGAACGTTGTGATTGTGATCAGAAGGTTGCTGGTTTTTTGGCAGAATGATCACATTTCTGTGGGCCCTTGAAACAGGACCTTTAACCCCCAGCTCCAAGGGTGCTGCACACTGACTGACCCTGTGACCCCTCCAAGCTTGCAGTCACCTCATGGAGAACAAGGTTTGGTGAATAGAGATTTCCCCAAAAGGATTAATAAAGTATCACTCCTCTATTATATGTTGAATTAGACATGTAGATATTGAAGTTCTCACTGTAACAATCGCCAGCAAGTCCTTTAGGAATGATAAACAGGTAAGAGCAGACAGGGAGTTTCCCCTTAACACGGCTGCTGATGTCATGGAGCATGACGCAGACGCACAGGGATTGCGCAGGCCTGCATTTCGTTGCAGCACAGCAGCTCCCCTCAGGCTGTGCAGGATCTCACTTGACACTGGCTCTTAATTGCTCTGCTGGAGCAATTAATTGGATAACGAGCCTGCTCACCTGGAGTTTCAGGTGTAAATCAGGCACTAATTAAAAGGCTCTCACAACGGAAGTGTTTTGGCTCCTATAGGACCAGTTGTACATCTCTGATGCAGGACAACATTTGCGTGCTAAATATACTTTGCTTTTTAGTTCAGAAGCTGGGCTGACAGCCCAGGGTCACTACGGTGCAGCAAGCGCTGACTGCTTTAGGTCATCTTCCTCACCGTTACTGCAACGCCAGGTCAGAAAATTTAAGTACGAATAATGATGAAGGCCGACACCTCCAGGGTCATGGGTTCGAACCCGGGCCCTGCTCTGTGTGTGGATTTTGCACATCCTCGCTGGGTTTGGATGGCTTTCCCCTAATAGCCCAAAGACATGCGAGCCCATTCGCATCTTCAAATTGCTCCACAGTACGTGATTGTGTTTGACTGTGATTCCCTGTGACTCCTGATGGGGGCTCCAGCCCCCCCCCCTCCCCCATAACTATGCACTGATTAGAGGTTGGAAAACGGATGGATAATTGTTAGGGCTGCAGTATTTCGCATCACAATTATATGGCGCTTGTATAATAATCGGCAGGACTTCAGATGACAGGAGAAACGTCTGAATGCTGTCTTTTTCATGCTATACGGACGTTTACTTACACTCACAATTTGGTAAGCAGATTAGTAGTGTGCCTACAATATTAATGAGAGGCGTATTGTGATCCTCAAAAGTTAGTAATCTGTATAAATTCGACGTATCCAAATATGGAGCATGCTACGTGTGACTGTTTTGGTAAATCATGGAAGCAATAAGCACTGAAGTGGCGATGAAGAAAGGGACAGCTCAGCAGAGGAGATATTGTGGATAAACAAGGTAATGAGACAGTGGTGTGATGGTACTTTCCACAGTTTAAAGTGTTTATTAAAACTGACTTTTTATTAAACATAGTAATCTGTATAAATTTGGCGTATTAACTATTGGGTGTTACAATATGCTTCTCAATATTTTAGGCATACTACTAATGTGCTTTAGTGTCAAAAAAACTGATATCCGGACAAATGTTTATGCTCATCATCTGAAGCCCTGGTGAATATTCCCTGCATTTGAATATTAAGTAAAGTGAAAGCCTGTATGGAGTCGGTCTATCCAGTATCCATGTACTGGATAAAACCAGTTATCCAGTACATGGTCATGGTGGGTCTGGAGTCTATTCCTGAATGCTTAGGGGTCTAGTGTTAGGAAAGCATCACCTAAGATTAAGAGTTCCACGTCAATGAGGAACCGAGTGCTAACCGCCGTCAAGGCTCGGGCCCAAACCCCGCCCTAATCTCACCCACACCCCCACCCCCTCACCTGATGTAGTCGTCCCGGCAGAGCACCATGCCGCCCTTGCTGTAGCAGGTGCTGCCGATCTTTCCCAGCTGGGCCTGGCAGCAGGAGCACTTGAGGCAGCGCGTGTGCCAGTATCGGTCCATGGAGAAGAGCAGGAAGCGGTCAGCGATTCGGCCCCCACAGCCCGCGCAGGCCCTGGGGGGGGAGCCGCCGGGCACCTGGCTGTTCACCATGGCGGGCCTGCAGGGGGAGCCGGAGAGGGATACCGACGTTAGGCACAAGCCCAGCTGAGGCCACGGAGACGACCACCCAGCTGCCAGCTGAGATCTCTGACCTCCAGAGAAACGTTTACCCACAATTCAATTTTTAAATGGACAGTAGGATGAGATTAACCTCCAGATACAGGGCTGACAAAACCCAGCTGGCAGGCTGCATATCTGCTAGTTCTTTCCAGAATGGGTGTAAGAATAATCATTATTAGCAGTTAACTGTACCATCTATAGATCTTTCCTCCTCAAAATATTTCTCTGAAATGTAATCTAACAGCAATCTTTCCATTTATGAAATGTCAGAAAGTACTAAAGGATCCAATTAAAATCGAGAGACACTCCTTACACCTTTAACTTCATTAGTGAGATAATCAGTTATCTAGAATTTAGTGATCAATTGTCATTGTTGACACATCACAGCACACAACAACGAAATGTTTCCTCTGCATTTAACCCATATGTGACAGTTACATAGCAGGGGCAGCTAATTCAGTGCCCGGGGAGCAGTGCTTAGGGGTGGTACCTTGCTGGTCGGGGATTCGAACCTGCAATCTAGTACCCAGGCAGTGAAAAATTTTAGAACCGGAAGTGGAACAGTAAGAATTTTGGAAGCGGAGCCAGGCCTGTATCGCTGTAGGTACCACCACGGGCAGCCTGATAGGGAGCAGGGCTTTGCGTCAGGACAAACGGAAAACGGGTCCAGGCAAACCATAAAGCAGCTTCTCTCGGCTCTGGCACCAGTGCGCCCTGCTGGAGAACGCGCTCTTAACCAAACTAGACAAGCTCCGATAGACAAATTGGGCACGTCATGCATATTCCAGGGCTAAAAGAAGATTAATAACGTATCCAGGACTCTATTAATGAAGATGAATAGAAAAAATTAATAAAACAAACAAAAAGATTGGGAGGTAAAATACAAAGCCTAGCTTCTCACATTTGGGGGGGTTGACCGAAATCAAAGGTTCACTCTGTACAAGGGGTTTAAAGATCAAGGATGATAGACTGGATCAGCCGGGGGGGTTGGAGGAGGGGAATTTTCATGGTGGTCACTACACAGTCCCAGAGTGTTACTAGAACATTCTAACCAGATTTTTAATTAAAACCAAATGAATTACTAAACTATAAATTAACTCATGGTTATTGTGACACTTCTCATGAGATGAAGACACAAACAGGAGCCACACCCTCGTCTTAATGGCCTGTTCAAGCCCACCACAAAATTATAGTTTAATATATCATTGCGTTATAAACCTGCAAGAGGCATTCACCCTAACAACATAATTATACGAGTTTATTTGGACACAAATGGCATTTTCCAACGGCATTAATCCTATACCACTGATGACAAACATACCCACCAATCCTTACATAACATCAAAGGACAATCCTCCAGATTCCCACACGGAGAGCACAGACACTCCACGTTGACGCACGTTAAATGAGTTTGCTGCAGAGGGCAGGAGCCCAGATTCACATCTGGGAAGCCATCTTGGATCGTTCCCTCTGGGTGTGTTTTTTTTGTTGACAGGAAACGTGGGCTAAAGCCAGCTCAGAGGTCACGGCTGGGGTCAGACCTGCGACCTTTTGATTGAAAGGTCAGGCAGCAGTCAGCGGAGTTAACACCAGCACAGGAAGACCATCTGACTCACTCCTGGTGTGCACGCTGTGTCCCATCAGCCCATTCAGCCGACCTCAGTCAGGAGGACGCCTTCCCACACTCAAGGTTAATGCGTAGCCGTGCGAGCAAATGCAAAACAGAGCTTCCACAGAAGCGTGGGCTCCCAGTGGGGGCCCGTGGACCTATAAGGATCCGGCCCAAACGCCTCACTGTAAAGACAGTTAAAAGGGCCGATCTTCCAGGCTGAAACAGGAGAGGCCAGTCAGTTAAAAAGGTCACGTGTGTCACAATATCGGGACAAAGATGGAAAAATATAGGAGTGGCCAGGGGTCCACCCCCCCCCCCAAAAAAAAAAAAAAATCACATTTCACTTAGGGGGGAATGATTCCCATCCAAAGTGAAATGGAGCTTTTTCCATTTACATACAATTCACACCCAAATAAGCAGACTACCTCTTTTTAATATTAAAGTCATGCTACATAGACAGATTTCCTCCTCAACTAATAGGAGAGTTTATGGGACGAACTGTATCATCCTCAACCCGTTCAAATATGACCAAAACGAACGTCTTAAGAAGTGGTTCGCAGATCAAATGCTCAAATGCATAACTTCCAGACCTGAACATCTGCATCATCTGTAAATGTTCATCTAGAAAAACGAGGCACTTCCACAAACCGTCACTCTGGGAGCTGAAAAACTTCAACGCTCAGTTTAAAAATTTTAATCTTTTTCATAAGCAGCACTGCTATTCATTTACATTTTAAATTTTTTGCAGAATTTTTCTTCCCCAAACTGAGAAATTAGGGTCAGACGGAACCTGTAGCAATCTGGGGTTAAGGGTCTCGCTCAGGGGCCCAATGGTGACATCACTCTGCTGGCCCTGGGATTTGAACCAGCAACCTTCCCATCACAGTTACAGAATCTTAACCCCGCTCCAAGTTCACAAACCTGAAACTTTAGGGTGAGGTGTACGATGAGAATCTGCAGGAAGTAAAGGGCCACATCACAGGACATTTCCCGTGACAGCAGCGTCACTGCGGGTACATCACTAGGTCTCCGGCCCCAAAATGCATCGTATGACGACAGTACCCCAACCCTCCCCATGATATGGGATGTCTGAGCTCACAGCCGGGGGGGGGGGCGGGGGGTGCTGGTACAAATGGCAGGAAGCCTAGTGACAAAGACTGGGGGCTTTCAGATGAATGAGAAGGGGGGGGGCACTCAGATGTAAGTGAGGCAGGTGTGCAGAAGAATGGCAGGGTGATACTGATGAGGGGTGTTAAACATGATTTACAGAGGGTGGGGAAAAGAACGAATCCTTCTTCACCGGGATTCAAACCCACCTGAGCAATAAATCCTTCCCAGAATGCCCCAGGAGACGCAGATGGACATATTTTTGCATTGCAGCAGATAAGTTCTGGGAACACTTAATCATGGCTGCGTGAGCCTCGGGGGACAGACAGGTACAGAGCATGCCTTTTGCTACAGCCCTGCATGCAAGTGTGTGACAACTTTCTACTTTTACAGTGACTGGACTCCCCCGGTCAGCTACCCTGAGCTGTGCCTGTGGCTCATGGGCGGGTCTCCAACGCACCAATCGCCTCACTCCCTCTGGGCAATTGCCAAGGATGACCAATTGCAGTACAGGAGGGTTGTGTTCGGAAGCGACACACGTGGTGGGGGAACAGCCGTCACCTTGACAGCGAACTCATCCCTGCTCTGAAAATCCCATTTGGACCGCAGAGGTCTCTCCTGGGAACGCCGCGTGTTCCCGCTAAACCATTTCAAACTGCCCCCTCCCCCCCGCAGATGTGCTCCAGCTGCAGGTGAATGAAAGACATCCTACCAAGGCATCGCAATACATGTACATGTCCCGATCCATCGCACCGATCCCTGTGCTGCCCACACGTGACATCAGCTTCCTGAAACACAAGCACTGTCTTTCTAACTCCTGGTTAAATACAGAAATACTTCACTGTCTCATTCATATGTGGTCCTAGAACTCACTGCTCCCGGTAGCTTTCTGGGAAATTTGGCACAGGACACTGAGCGTGACTTAATGGACAGACGGAAATTCCAAGGACATTAGCCAATGCCTCGATTCACTTTTATATTTTTAATTAAAATGCCACGGCTCGATCTGGTCTGGCCAGCAAGGGCAGATTACACCTTCTCCAACTACATTAGGTCTACACACCTGCCTCACTCAGGATCCGGATCTCAGAAAACAACCAGTCAGGCTTGGTAAACAGTCTGGCCCTATCAACTTTGAAGGGTGCTAGGGGAACTTCCTGGAAGAGAAGCACGGTTCTTCTGAAAAAAGACTGCTGTACAATAAAGCTGAGCTTCAAAATGAAAGTGAACCATTCAGCTCAACATTTGTCTGCTGAGATACAGAAAACGGTCAAGTGAGGAAAAAAAAATATATGCAGCCACTAATAATAGCTGGAGAAACCACATCTAAAAAGAGGAACACTCGCTTCTCCAAAGACTACTCACATGCGAGGCTGTGGGAAGGTTTGCTGCTGAGGTCAGGCAGGGTGGACCTTCCTGGTCAATGTGCCATTTGAACCAGGATCCCCAAAATTGTCTGCATAATATTGTAATCAGTCCCTGCAAAACCCAGTTCAGCATCTTGCTTTTACCAATGGTTTTTGTTCGTTTTGTTTTCAGATCTTTCTGAACCGGGGCACAGAAAATTGAGCATTTTCAAGACTGGGAAAGTTTCTCATCCTTGTTGCGTTTTTTTTTTTTTTTTTTTTTTCTTACGGGCTTCTCGTTTCACAGGATTTTTGCGCTAGGGGAAACCGACTGGACCGGCATGCTGGACCATTATGTGGTACCTCGGGGTCCCGTCATCGCGGGAAACTGGGATCTAACACCACCACCATGAGGGGTCCAAAAGCAGCACAGAACCGGGCCGACTTTGTTACTCGACACAGATATTCTGTCTAAATTAAGGGATGGAGTCTTCCGTTGAATGAGGGTATTAAATGCTAAATTTTAAAAAAGGAAAAACATTCAAAATTATGTCTATGCATGTGTTGTTCCCTAGAGTCCAATAGGCAGGGCAATCTTGACAACTATTAACAAGAATCTTTAATTACCCTTCATTGACTACGCCGTTTCTATTTGACCATATGACTTTATAACTAGGGGGTGCGGGTGGGGGAGTTACCATGCGTTCTCGCCTCACAACTTTTGAGCAGTATTAATTGCACGTAAACTGCACAAAAATACTGGGCATTTACCAAAGAGGTTCTGATTTTTTTCTGACAATAGGACGTATGTGGGTTTAGGAAATATGACCAAAGTAGGCTAATCTCAGACCGTAAAGGCTAGCTTTTTATACATGCAAACTTACACCCTAAGCTTTATTGGACCTTCACACTATTGCAGAAATAAAATAACTGCACTTATTTGGCAAGGCATATTCTATTTAGTTTTAGTGTTGGTTAACCGTCCTTACTATTTGTTACATAAAACTACACCCGGTTTGTTTAGTTGTCAGCATATCATTTTAATTAGCTGCCTAACCTTGTTTTAGGATAACATGCCATTATTTTGCAGGGAATTTTATTTCCACGTTAAAATTTAACAATACTTTAAAACTACACGGAGAGCAGGTTGAGAATGACCAGGAAATCACCCATATAAAAGAAAATAGCCCTCACTTGTGCTGGCAGCACAGCAGATCAGTAATAAATCCTCTTATAATGAAGCACTAAGGGACCATAACTACACGCACCGCGCTTTCATTAAAACAAGTCTCGTTTTAATTAACACACAGCCGCTGAACTTAGCATTTTGAAAGAGAAGCTGCTTTCGGCGAACCTCCCCCATGCCCCCAAACGGGGAAACTGGGGCCGATACGCCGAGATGAAAACTTCAAAGAAGCAGGGACACTTTGAGCCCTCGATCGGGGTCTGATCCCTGTCCAACCCCCACCACCACACAGAACCATGCCTCATCTCAGTGCGCCATCCCCATTCAATAGCTGTCACCCAATACGTCACCGAATAAGGTATGAAAATATACTATGAACCTTAATAACTTATCCATCGACACAAAAGAAAACTGAAAACAAAACAGCATGAAAACAAAAGGACTCACCTCTGCAGCTGCTGATCCGTAGTTATTTCACAAAAGCGAGCCAGCAATCAAAATCCAAAGGTGTGGTGCTTATTATTATTAAACCGCGTGTTTACCGCGTCTATGTAACAAAATATGCAACATAGAGCAGCCCGATCTCCAGTGTGCTTCTCTTACTGCTGGTTCGGGAGCCTCGGTGGACCCGAGCAGAGGACCTTAAAGTTTCGGCGGACCGACCGATCAACTAGACGAGACGGGAAACAAAAGACTAGCCCGCCTGCGACGTTACAGGAACCGGAGACTAACAAGTTCTGAGCCCATAGAAACAAACAGCAGCCGCCTGTTCAACGCGCAAAAGACGAAATGAACAAGTTGTATCGGCGCTTATTACTTTTGTTTCTGCAGCCGCCGCCCCCTGGGCACAAGCACACTCCTCCCGGGCACAAGAACACTCCCACGCCAACGCCGCCCGCAGATTGACTGAGCGCCGACGGTCGGAGCTTTTAATGCCTTCCGTTCGACGTCACGGAGCCCCGGCCGGTGCGGGGTGTGGCGCTGCCTGACAGGGTGATCGATGTCTGTTTAACGGACCCCCGCTCACTCGTGGCCCTCATTAGCTGGGCCGTAATCACCAGCGCCGAGGAGGGTCGCCCGGCCTCCCCCCTCCGCTCCCATAAGGAGAGGACGCCTCACTCCGGGCGCTCGCGCATGACCTGGACCAGCTCATTACTGCGCTACTGAACTCCGGCTTTTGCCTCGATTAGTCTCCAGAAATACCGTTTTTGACACTTATTCTATTGAAATGCCGATGGAAATCGTGTGCAAAACGATTGCATTTGAATGCCTCTGTTCAATACATTTAATAAACATATTCCACACAGAAACACACTGATTCATATAAACATAAATCATTACACAGCCCACATAGAGTATAACTTGACAATCACTGTTAATGATGCATTTTTTTTTTAATACAGCCACTTACATTTTATATTTCAATTCAATTGTTACGGAAGTTGAAACTGCAAAGAAAAAGAAACGTTCATAGGTCCTGATCGTGAAATACACAGCTTGTCAAATATTTTTCCGAAACGATTTTATGTTTAGCATTAATGTGGATAGTTCTACTAAACAATGAATTACTTTTTAAAAACGCCTACGAGCTTGTCCGTCATCGATTTGTATTATCTACTCTACGCGTTTTATAATAGCCTGCTTACATTATCAGCCTTGAGTGCAAATAGCCATACATTAGACTCGAATAGTTTGCCCCAAACAATGTGCTTTTTTTCTTGCGATGATCGACGGCTCTGCGTAATTGGGTGTACCTACGGGCCATACGTGGCTAATTAGGTGTACCTATCGGACATAATTGGCTGGTTCTGTCCCTTTTTAAGATTTATTAGTTTAATTAGACTTTCATTTATTGCTTTTGGATGTATGGGAGCTCCCAGTGAATAGGGAACGCTTTCTAGGCCTACTTCAGAGACCGGACAGAAGTAGGCACAGACTGGGTGCCAATGCATACAAGAATGTGTGTGCACAATAAATTAAATGCGTTCCGATTGCACGACATAAATTAGCGCGCCGAATTACTAAAACTACGACGGCCAACCTTCAGCCCTTATAATAGCAACATTAAGAAAAAAAAATCGCGACAATAATCCGAGCAGTGATTCAGACACCACACACTTTCATATAAAATTTCAAACTTCTGTCTGGAATCCTTTCCGCGACCCTGGGGGCGGCAGTGGGGGGCGTGGTAATCTGTGAGTGCAGATCAATTAGTGCAATATCTCGCATCCAAAAAAGGTTACCCTATTCAGATAGTAAATTGATCTTGTCTGGAGAGGTGGGCGGTTCGTGTGGAGGTGTGTTGACATTCCAGTACGCTTAAATGGCTCATAAATATGTAGGAGCTCGGGGTCTGGGCGCAGATGCAAGGATAGTTTTGGGAGCGAGGTCGCAGGACCAGGAAACTCCATTCAAAGGGCCAGAATCGTTTTTTACATAATAAAAAACTTCAGACACCACCCGGGACAAAGAGGCATAAAGCGGGCGTTTGAGCCCTATTCAGGCACACATCAGCCGCGAAGCGATGAGTGGCAGCAGCTAGGGAGCCGCTCATTGTGCGCCTATGCAGCCTTCATATACATGTATACGATTTACAGGCGTCACAACTGTCAATGAGGCCGCACGTAAAGTCACCAGGACTGCACAAGGTGCCTGTGGCGCTCGCCTCGAAGTTCAAAACACACGATTAGGTTTAAAATAAACGTTTAGGTTGTAAGGTAGGCCTGTAGTTTTCGACTAAATATAGAGAGTGTAGTTTAGTGTCTGTCTCAGATGAGCAAAACCGTGAGAAAACGTAATGATTCGAAATTAATTATCGTTATAACAATATCGATTATATATTTGATTGACTCCATTGTATTAATCGTTATGATTCTGCGACCAAACACAAGAAACTCACATAGTATAAAATCAGCAGAATCTTGGTTTTATACGTAGTTTGTGTTTGTGTAGTGCTGGCGGGAACAAAATATATTAGATTGAATTGAATTGAATTGAATTATCTGTCAAAACGAAGATTTTACTTTGAGTGCTGGAGCGCCACCTTCTGGATAAGAAGGAATACGTTTTTATTTCTTAAACAACGTCTTTCCGTCCATCCATTTATTAAATATATCCAAAGGGTATTACTAAAAGGCAAATTGATCGAGTAAAGCAAATAGGCATAACCTGTAAGTTTACGTAAGAAAATTATGACGATGCTAGCATCTAGTCTTAAGGACTGGATATTATATCAGCGCTGCTGTTCTGGGGGAGCAAAAGAAAATATCTACGTCTTACCAATAACTTGTGTTTTATTTAGTGTTGTTTACAGTGTATGAATCCAACTTGATCATGTTCAGTCGAGAACATCAAAGACCGCAGTGCAGTAAAACCAATTATGCCTTAAATTCCCAAGGAGACTAATTTAATACCCGTTGCTTTTAAATGACAAACACCATGTAATATATTTTGATAGAGACAGCGATAACAACTTGGAGTTCGAAAGGATTCCCTCGGAATACCGGTATTTCCGGGCTACTTGGAGCTTTTTGGCGGCTTAATTTTTTCCTCACTTTTCCGAGTGACTGCTTTACCTGAGGAAAGTGGACGGGCAGATCGCGCCAATGTGCGTGGAGACCGATGGTCCTAAAAACAGCAGACACCTCCTCCCAGCGTCCCTTCCGCCACGACAGATGGTGTTTGAGGAGCGCAGACTGAGCGTTCCTCCAGCTGACACTGACAGGCTGACTTTGAAACACCTAATCCTGCTTCAGAACTGCACCTCCTGTCCCCCTCGCACCTTTACCCTCGCCCTCCGCGTCCCACCCCCAGCCCTCCTCGGTTTAACCTGTTTGCCCAAAGGATGGACTGGGGCCACACGGAAAGTGCTGGAAAAGCCGGGTATCTGGAGGGAGGGTAAGGGGCTATCGGTCCCATGCTGCTGTTTGCTGAGGGATTTAGCAGAATTAGAGCCCCCTCCAGAAAGATAAATGTATACAGCACCCCACTGAGAATATAGTGTGGCTAAAGCACACTGAATATAGTGCCACGATGGGGGGGCAGGAGGTCTGGGGAGATCTGTGTGATTGTGCAAAGCACCGGCCACAGAGACTTATACTGAGCCATTAATTGGAGACACTGACTTTGATTGGAGACTGAGAGAGAGGGGGGGGGACTTGAAAATACAGGGAACTGCAGTAGTCAAGTTGAGAGGTAATAAAAACATGAATCAGTTTCTCAAAATTAATCTGCCTATTGAAGGTAAAGGAGTGTTGAATACAGCTCAGGTAGTTTTCTTGAATTCCTTGAGAGCATAATCAGGTTAGCTGGGTGGATGGATTGATGGAGGTATTACTATGGACTGCAGCTCTTGGCCCCGTGGAGTTCCTTGGCTGAAGCGGTGGGTTCAAAGGTCTCATTGATATGTAACTTTTTCTACCTGTTGGTGTGAATTTGGGGGCATTGCATGGTCAACACCAGCCCCCCAACCCAACTCCTTTCTTTACAATAACAATGAAGTCGGTTTGAAAAGAGGCAGTACTGTGTGATTATGCTGAAATCCTCCCCATACAAAGGCTTCAAAAAGCTCACAGTCCTATTCTCCGGGTGATCAGCAGAGGGCTGAGCTTTTGATGGTGCTCTGGGGAGGGGGGGGTCGTGGGACGGTGGGTGCGCCCCCTTGCTGGGGCCACACTTTCGTTGCTGGGCCGGGTATCCTTTCATTGGCCATGCCCATTGTCCAGGGTAAAGCGATATCCCGGCACAAGAGGGGCCGAATTAACAGGCCGGCCAGTCGCAGAGGGGGAGAGGGAGGGACTAATGGAGGGGATGTGTGAATATGAGAGATAAACACAAAAAAGGGGAACAGGACAGTGGTTGATGTGTGTGGGGGGGTCTGAGGGGTTTTCCTGGGTGGGTGAAAAGGAGGGCAGGTTTGTGGGGACCTTGTGTTGTAATGTCATGTGGAATTTCTCCCAGTGACAGGAAGCTCCCTGGATTTTTCTGGTCTCTCCTGCTTTTGAGGGGAGGATCCATGAAGGGCAGATAGTGAATACAGTGGGGGGGGGGGGGGAACCTGATAATGGAGAGCTAAGTGCGAGCCATCGTAGTGATTAGTCACAGACTCGGGCTGTTTGAAGGGCTGGGGCAAAAAATTAGAAAGAGCACCTACTGCATGTCAGGCACCCCCCTCCCCCCACTAGTAGAATAGTACACGACGTATGTTGAAGTAGTCTTCATCCTCTGTTAAGATCATTCAACTAATGTTTTGTCGAGTATAGATTCGAGCCAGTCATCACACTGCATCTCATTGTGGGGCAACCTTATCTAATTTTCTTTACTGGAAAGGCAGCCTGCAGAGATATTTTTCTCTCCATCACAAGGGCGCATCATCCTGTATGCTCAATTGGAAGGGAACTCCAAAAGGCACTTCATCCTGTACGCTCAATTGGAAGGGAACTCCGAAGGGAACTTTATCCTGTATGCTCACTTGGAAGGGAACCCCAAAGGGCACTTCATCCTGATTCCTCACTTGGAAGGGAACCCCAAAGAGCACTTCATCCTGTATGTTCACTTGGAAGGGAACTCCGAAGGGCACTTTATCCTGATTGCTCACTTGGAAGGGAACCCCAAAGAGCACTTCATCCTGTATGCTCACTTGGAAGGGAACTCCAAAGGGCACTTTATCTTGTATGCTCACTTGGAAGGGAACCCCAAAGAGCACTTCATCCTGTATGCTCACTTGGAAGGGAACCCCGAAGAGCACTTCATCCTGTATGCTCACTTGGAAGGGAACTCCGAAGGGCACTTTATCCTGATTGCTCACTTGGAAGGGAACCCCAAAGAGCACTTCATCCTGTATGCTCACTTGGAAGGGAAC
>JAOYFF010000041.1:3222452-3238421 GCA_025773925.1 Cryptomyrus ogoouensis | reverse complement strand
CGAGCCGAACTGAGCCAAACCAAGGTGAGCTGTACTGAACCGTGCTGTGCCGTACTATGCAGTGGAAAAGCGCCATAACAGGCCATGACTCAGGACAGGTGAAAACATAACGGGTGAAAAACATAAAACTAAGGAAACTTTACTAAACACAGAGGCTAATACTAGGACAAAACTAGGAACATAAGTACAAGAAGAGCAAAATAAAATAGGGTACAAGTAGAGTAAGTCAAAACAGGGGCAAAGACTTCTGAGCCACTCACTCAGCCCAATAACCTATGGCAACCCAGGGAGTAGAGAAAAACATTAGGGACTAGGGTTACATGACAGAAGGAACAGGATGGCCAACAATACCTGCTGACCAAATGGGGACAAACACATAGGACAGGAATGGACCAGCACCGACCCTGAAATCTGCATATCACTGAAATATAGACTGAATTATTATTATTATTATTACAGATACTCACTTAACAATAGGGTGACCAGATAATCTATGTCAGGAAGGACACTTTGAACTACTTCGGGTTTTACAAACTACTTTCAAACTGAAAGGCTCCTGTGCTCTGCTAAATAGTTCAGCTCTTCTTGTGCTTTGACTGGTTTGTTTCCTTGACTGAAAGACTCATCCAGCTGTTTCACATTAGCATTAGTGGCACATGCATGATTATAGGAGACTGACCAATCAGCACACAGCAAGAACTCAGTGCTCAAGTGAAATCCAGGTCCTTTTAATTGAAGTGGTAATTTACAATTCCTGACCTAGCTCAGAGTGTCCTCCCTGACATGGATTATCTGGTCATCCTACTTAACGATCTACCTGTTTTACAACCGCCCAGACTTACAACCAGCTCTCCGACCTGTTGGTATCATACACTGTACGAAAACTTGGGCCGTGGAAACGGCTGCGCGGCCTTTCTATTCTGTTCTGTTTGTTCTGCTCTCTGATTTATTTGGATCCATAGAGGAATTTTTTATATTGTTTGCAGTTATTGACCTTTATTATGATATGCCATATGAGTGTACACTGAACTCGCAGTCCGTTGCCTTTAGTTTGATGCATATTCTTTGTGTTGTTGGATAGGGAACCTCCAGAAGAGCGTAAAGCACGGATGTGCGCAAGGTTTAAGTTTCCCTGTCATACTTTTACGTCTTCGAAAGCAATGGCTGTAAGTGTTTTACTTGTTTCATATCTTAATTAATATGTACAAGTGACATTTATTTTTTATGCGCTGTTTTAGTTCACTAATGTGCAAAAGGACGCTAAGATGCCTATACATGTTAGCGTATCCTTTATTTGTAATTCCGTTGATGATTAACGTTAGCACTTATTGGCCAGCTTGTTGTAACGTTGCTGTTCTAGATAAGACATCTCCCAAGTCTTTTCTGTGTTTCGTTTATTACAGTTTCACTCATAGTTTTTCACCTGTCAAAGGGAGAAAACACGTATCGGGAGCAGCATACTTTTTATTACAGTATACGGTACAATACTGTATAAACATGTATAAATATACTGAAAATACCACTACAGTATACTTAAAATATAGGGTTATATAGCGACCAATTCACTTAAGGACCTAGTCGATCGTAACTTGGTCGTTATGTGATGAGTGTTTGTATTGTGATAATATGATTATAAGCGCATGAGTTTGTATGGCAAATGAAAGATCTCAAACACAGTTACAAATACGGCCGATCGCAATTATTTATGTAGATACTTAAATTACTTATTTTTTTCCCTTGCCATTAACCAACGAAATCTCTATTAATTCCAGCTAGGCCATTTCATATGCCCGCTGTTTGCATAAATTATCCAAGCAGCGCACATGCATCAAATACCGAATGAAACACCCAGATCATTATTTCACAACGGTCGCATAAACACACAGTAATTAAAATGCTGATTTGAAGTAAAGAAAAAAAAAGGATTAAATAAGCTGTGTAAATATTGTTTTGGCTTTTTAAAGGTGGGACAAGATGAGAAGAGATCAGGGAAAATATCAAGCTACTATAAAAATCAAGCAGTCCAAAAATGTATACGTTTTGTTAGAACACATTACCTCATTCGCCATAGCGAGCGGGTGAACAAACTAGAGGTGACAGCACGTGCAGCTGCATCTGGTAGTGAATAACTTCGTTGCCGGGCAACCGGACGCTTTAGCAAAAGGCAGCTCGTGCGTCGGAATTTCCCATTCTTCAGGGAACATTGTCTTTCATGACGGTGATTAAAATTATCTTCTTTTCTGGTTGACGTTTGACCTGGCGAAATGCAAAAGGTGACGGTTAACTACATTTCTGTTTCTGATGAAAATTTCGCTGAAGCTAATCTCTCGTTAAATTAAATAGTTTTGTCTTGATTCTGGAGTGACATCTGAAAATCTTAATAAAATATTAACTCGACTTAGTGTGAGCGATACTATTACTGAGAAGCGGGATAACCATTTAATCGATCATTAGTTATGGCAGAGCAACCGGAGAGGTTTACAGTGTTGTCATCGCACTCATTATTCCCACTTATGTTAACCAGTTAGTTAGCGGGACAGGGTTAGTCAGAAGCTGACTTCCATCCATCGATGATCAGGCAGAAGAGTGTATGGCATTGTATCTTCAGTGAACCTATCCAAACAGATGTCATAGTGACATCAATCTCACAGTGTCCCGAGGAAACGTGACACAATCGGCTATGGCGTCTGAACTTTCAGAGCTGTCTGGGCTCCTGTAATGAACTGGACGGACACAGGAGGCAGACCCCGAAGTGCAGTAGCCAAAGGGTTTATTGAAAGATCCGAGAACAGCCAAAACCAGTAGGGGAATCCAAAAGAATAGTTGAGGTACGTGCAGAAGTCGGGCACCGGGAAGGTCAATCCTACACGCGGGGACGACGAGGGAGAAGGAGCAGGATCGTCAGGGCAGGACGGAGCAGGAGGGCAGGTCAGGTTGGATCAGGCAGGTCGGAGAAGGGCGAGGACCAGGTAGGGTAGATGGAACAGCAGGGCAGGACAAGCAGGGGAGACAAGACACAGGCAAAACGCTCAGTACGGCTCATTCGGAAACGGCAACAATACTTCGCACTGGCTTTGGGATATGCCGGTTTAAATAGAAGCGCTGCTAGCTGCCGATTATCTACCGGCGCTCGGCCCCGCCCTTGTGGGCGTCACAGCTCCAGTGCCTCACAGCAATTCCAACTGAGACATTTCACATGGTTGTGTAAAACCGTCACCAAAAGGGTGAGGTAGGGTGTCTCTTGCGTGCTCGGGCAGCACGGATAGCTCTTCCAAGGGGGAGACTCTGGACAATGAGGGAGGGGGGAATGTATGGAAGATTATAAGCACAAAAATTCAAATGGCAATTCATTTTACATTTGGCAATTCAATATTCAAACAGAGCATGCATTTGTCATTTCAATATTTAATCTGAACATGTAATTCTTAAATACATTTTGCAATCGGCAATTCAATGTGCAAAGTGCTTATGTAATTCTTAAATACATTTTGCAATCGGCAATTCAATGTGCAAAGTGCTTATGCAATCCTTAATCATTTCAAAATATTTTGAATAATTAATAGAATTACAAGGCACTGAATTGCATTTCGTATTGTCATGGGGTTTTTGCCTCTTTATTCAAATACAATGGCGTCCTCGGCAATTGCATTGCATGTTGGGGAGAAAACTCAATTTGCAATTCCCAACTGTCAGACCGCTCATCAAGGCGGACCTTCATTAACGACGTCACTTCCTTGTTTAGGGCCTCACCAGCATTCAACATATTTGTTCGTTTAGAGAGTAATGGCGACAGAAGAGCCTGTAGCAAATATTTGTGCCTTAGCAGATGACATGGAAAACAATCGGGTATCAGCAATAGATGTGTTTGATAGGTTGCTTTTGCTCTCACAGAGGGTAGAGGAACTTTCCATCTTAACTGGACTTGACACGGAAAGGGTGCAAAGTAATCTAAGCAGTCAGTGAGGCGCAGAGTGGGGACAACACCGCCATCGAGATACCTGTGGTGGCCATTGAGGGCTACCTCTATGGGCTGATATTTGTGATACTAGAAACTGAATATGAATTGTGTATACTTGAATCTGCAGTTGTCGCATTAAAAAACTCGATCTGAGTTTATTGGTTGAATCTGAATTCAGTTCGCAAATTCAATTTCAACTTATTGAGGAAAAGTAATCGACCACAGGTTCACAACGCAACTCATTTCCACGTTTATGACAGTTCTGCAGTTGCAGAACTGTCATAAACGTTAATGAATTAAGGATTGCATAAGCACTTTGCACATTGAATTGCCGATTGCAAAATGTATTTAAAAATTACATGTTCAGATTAAATATTGAAATGGCAAATGCATGCTCTGATTGAATATTGAATTGTCAATTGCAAAATGAATTGCCATTTGAATTTTTGTTCTTACAATCTTCCATAGGAATGACGGTTACTGTGGCGCAGTGGATTACAGATTTCGATCTGGAGCAGGGATTTGTCACATGTTCCGGCCTAAACCATTACCAGCAGTGGGCTCACTATATAAAACTTTATATTTTTTCATTTTGAGATGTTTCCTGAGGTATGAATGCATTAAATCCAAAACTAATTTCCCGCAATATTTATATGGCACTAAGTGCTTCAAGATTACATTGACCAGTTGGATTACACATAATCTAAACAATTAACGTTATAACGTTAGTTTACCCTCGCCCGTTCTCGATGCTATCTGTATACCCGGATACAGGGACGAAGTGCAGCTAGGGACAAAAACCGAGAACCTAGAATATATGAATGATGAGGAGCAGGCAGGGAAGGAAGAAGATGAGGGTTAAAGAAGACAAAAAATGTCCTCCAGCAGCTATCAGCAGACACATCAAGAGAAGACACTGGATGGTCACTGGTTGTGTATTCCTCAGATAGAACAGGGTTGAGGATCTAATTTAAAAGTAAACATCAGGCCTCCACATCACCCTGACTCGGACAAGTGGTTGGAAGATGGGTGGATGGATGGATAATAGAACTCTGCTACATTTATACTTAGTTCTATGTTATAATAAAGTGGGTTTCAAAAAGTCTAGATACAAGTTCTACATTTCTTGTTAAGTTTAGCAGACGACTCCATGATTCTGATCATCCCGTCCTGCAGCGGCTCCTTGATGGTGAGGAAACCCCATCGATCACCGGGATGCATACACGCTAATATATCGACGTAGAGCACCATCTAGTGTTCACGTTAGGAACTGCAAATCAGAAAACATGTAGGTCGTACCGCTCGTCACGTTTCGTGGACGCTCAGATTGACGGTGGGACCTTCCAACTGCCGTTTGACCAATTTTGGCCATTTCAGGTCCAGAAGCTACAAATCCAGAACAAGACTTTTTGACTTGGTGATGCCATGACTCACCTTATTGTGTGTTAATTGCACCATAGGTGTGGTATTAGGACGGGTTGGTCTGTCCGTCCATCCGACCATCCATCCATCAACAGTCCGACAGAATGATAAACCTCTCGCTTGTATTTCTTAAACGGGCTGCCTCAATCGCCAAGCTGAACTCTGTTAGTGCAGAAGGGCTGGGTCACTCAGCTGTCTCTTCCAGTCTGCATTACGCACTTTTTTTGGTTTCACTTAAAGAGGCCTAACTTCCATTTTACGTAGCTGTTGGTGGTCACATAACCCTTAAGAGCACTTAGGACAAGGAACTGAACGTGTTTAGAAAGAGCAGAATGTTTCTGACATGTTTATTTTATCTGACACTGTTTAGGCTAGTGGGGCGGACAGAATGTTTCAGTGGCATATTATCTGATTTGGGTGGTCAACCATTGAGGTATGTTGGACCCCTGAATTTCTCCATGTTGAAATGGCATTAAAATGTTGTCACATATACCAGCAAAAAACACACACCTGTGATCTACGAGACCTACAATGTTATTTGACGAGATTAGATAGTATGTCCGGATAGTGGCATTGTCTAAAAAAATCTTAGTAAAACAGAAATGGTACATTTGAATTGATGTCTGTCCTGTAAGGTTATGCACTTGTAGTAATTAGCTCTGTGTGGCTTAACACTGTTGTGCTTGTTGGCTCTTGATGAATTATAATTATAAATCTCAAAACTGACATTAGGTCTGTTCAGTGACAACTGCCATCCTATGGGTTTGCTCCCAAGCGAAGTGGCAAAAATACTTACCAGGCTTAAGATAGACATGGAAATCACTGGTTCATAAGAACAGAACTTAGAATGAACATTTGAATATTATGGGGCAGCACACCCGCTATCATCTGCTGTAGGCTTGATTTCAATACTGGTACAGACCAGATCAGACCCGAACCCCCCAGCCCCCTAAACACACACAGTACTCTGTCCCTACCATCGATACCCAAACCTACGTCCATGTCTTAACCGAATCGTGGATTTGGAGAATCATTACACCCCAAGCTAGCATGAGTAACACTAAGGAGCCTGGTTAGCATGTGGGGACTCAAAAACCGAAATAAAACACCAGGATTGCATGAGTTAGAGAAAACATTTTATTAATCTGTAATAATTCGTCATTCTATGTTAGAGAAGTTTGGTAGCAGAGTGAGGTCACGAGAGGCCAAAAATAACCTCTGAATGGTAACACAGAATGATTTTCTTGGACGTTGCAATTTGTAGTTTAGCGTTATCCAGTTCTCGTTTGTGGAAAACAACTGACAACCGTTAATTATATGAGAGACATTCAGTTCAAATATGTTCTGGAGAAGTTTAAGAAATCCAAGGCTATGAAGATTTTGTTGCACCACTAAAACGTACGTTTGCCATTAAGGCCAAATAAGTCCACTGTCCACCCACCAGAGCACAGCAGATTGCGGAGGTCAGCACACAGTCTGAAAGGCTGGTTCACCAGCAGGAGGCGTGTCCCCGCCTGTGAGAGAGGCATAGGCAGGGAAACTGACTGGAGCAAAATATTGCCTCATCGCCAGAGATAGATCTGAGGCTCTTACAGTGTCATTATATTTCCTGCTCTTTGCAGGACGGAAAGGATCACGCCTGGCGAGAAGCGGGACTGCCCCAGTGACCCGTGACCCATGACACGCACACACACGCACTCATTCTGCTATCAGCCTAGCCAATCCAGGTCGTCGTCGTCGTCGTCATCACCGAATAGGGGCGCTGGAGGCGGGCGGCCCTTCAGGCTCTGTGAATGCACGACAAATAAGTCAATCAGTCAACACTGACCAATCACTGGGAGCCAAAGCAAAAAGGTGGGCTTACAAAGCCACAGTCTGACACAGTGTCAGCACAGGGGGCATGAAGGTCAAATCTGAGAGTCCGGGGCGGGGGCTCTGCAGATCCTTCCTCACCAGCTCATCATCCTCCTCCTCCGTGGGGCGTGGGGGGGGTTTGGTTGGGGCTGCTTTCTGGAAAAATGGCCCTGCTCCATTTTCCTCCTCTACTCCCTCAGACAAACTGAGAGAATAGGACACCAGGATGGGGGGGGGTGCAGGGTAGGTGGAGGTAAGCACAGAGAAGGGAGGCTCAGTGGGTGGGCACTGTCAGACCTGTTAAACGCACACAGAGTGGGCTGCATCCGGACTTAGCAGCTCACCTGGCAGAACTCACCTGGCAGTTTCGCCCATTTTACCCTGCAGAGGGTCGGGTGGCGGTGGTGGTCGTGTGGGGGGTCCAGTAGGGGCTGACTCTGTTACCTGGGGCTCCCCTTGTGGACCCCCACCATCCACACCTAGATCCAGAACCTCAGCCTGGGCCTCCGCTTCCAAATCTGAGCTCAGAGGTTGGACATGGTTTGCTGCTGTGGCCTCAGGGTGGCTGTCCGCTGTAGATGGAGCAAATGCCATTTCTGCAGGTCTCACTTCCGGGGCCAGCTCCCTCTTGGGGTCCCCCTTCATTTCCTGTTTCTTGGTAGTAGTGACTTCCTGATGACCCACTTCCTGCTTCCCTGCAGTGGTCACTTCCTGTTGACTTACTTCCTGCTGACCCACTTCTTGCTTTTCTGCAGTGGTCACTTCCTGTTGACTTACTTCCTGCTGACCCACTTCCTGCTTCTCTGCAGTGGTCACTTCCTGTTGACCTACTTCCTGCTGATCCACTTCCTCCCTGGCCTGGTGGCCCACATGGGTCTGCACGCTGTTCTCCTCCTGTAGTGCTGGCTTCCCCTCCTCTACCTCCTCCAACTTTCCATTAGACTGCACTTCCTGTGAAGGCTTTTCCTCCCCCGGTCCTGCCTCCCCTGCCTCCTCTTCCTCATCTTCCTCCTCCTCGTCATTTTCGCTCTTCTGAGATGCCTCAGTCAGCAGCTGCAGGGTTACCCTCTGAAAGCAGTGGCAGAGAAAATAAATGACTACAGGACGAATAAATAAGCAAAGCAAGCATTAAGGGGTCAACCATCATTGCTGCGTCTTCGTCACGCACCTTTATGGTGCTGACGATGACCCCCAGAACAGCGCTGCCCGTGTAGCTCTCCTGCAGGTCAAACTCCCCCCGGAGTGAGTGGAACACACCATTCATCACACGTTTCACCTGGAGGGGAAGATCCAGAATGGCATCAGGGCTGGCCCTCGGCATGCTGGGAGTCAACCCTCCTGAGGGCTTCCTATAACGGCCCTGAGGTCAGGGCACTCAGAACTGCTGGCTTTAAAAACTTTTCCATGGATTCGAACCAACAACCTTCTGGATGTGGGTTAAGATTCCTAACCCAATGAGCAACACATCATCCTGTCCTTAAAACCTATAGCCCCCTTTTCTTTAGGTTGTAATTGATGAAAGCTGACCTCCGAGGAAGGCATGAGGTTAGATAACACACCATAAGGTCACACAAGGCTGTAACATATCCTGGCCGGCAGAGGCAGTCTAATAAAGGCGTTATGTTCCTTCCCTAATTACATTATACTGTTACTTGTTACCACACAGCGTGATTCAGGTGGAAAGAACCAGACATGGTGGCATTACTGTCATATGAGCCTGGGGCAGCAGGGGGCGTGGTGGTTAGGAACACAGCCCCATAACCTTAAAGTCATGAGAAGAGGCCCTGCAGCTCTACCTTGACTCTGGATAAATGGCTGTGAACCCAGAGATGGTGCCATATAGGTGCCGCTCACCTCCCCTGCAGTGTCTGCCTGGCTCTGCTCGGCCAGCCTCCTCTCCAGTTCAGCTACGTGCGACTCCAGCTGCTGCTTCACGGCCCCTGCCTGCTCCTGCAGGTCCGAGCACTGGGGGGGAGAACCGGCACTCAGAGCTGGAGTCCACTGTCCTCCACCACAGCAGGAGGTGGGCTGGCCCTGGTCCCCAGGTCTCGGCCCCACCCATACCCCGGATCGCCTCCCTGTACCTTCTGTCTCAGTGCCTGCAGCTCCTCCCCTTGCTCCTGCTGCTGGAGCAGCCGCTGTTCCTCTGACTCGCGGGACAGCTTCAGCACAGAGAACTGGGGGAAGGGCAGAACATGGCCTTCACTGAGCTGCACTGTACTGAACCGTCCTGAAGGTGGCATTCTAGCTAAGAAGTGCACTAGTCAGCACAAGGCGTACCACCTGCAGTTCAGACTAGGTTGTCCACCTGAAGCTAAGCAGGTTTGGGCCTGGCCAGTACTTGGATGGGAGACCAACTAGGAAAGCTGGGTTGCTGCTGGCAGAGGTGTTGGTGTGGCCAACAGGTTAGTCTATCCTGTGGTCTGTGTGGATCCCAATGCCCCAGTGCAGTAAAGATGGCACTGTATTTCAGATGAGGTGTAAAACTGAGTTTCTGACTCTCTAAGGTCATAAAAGATTCCTGGGCAACTTTCGAAAGAGTAGGGGTGGTACCCCGATGTCCTGGCTAAAACTGCCCACTGTAGCCCTATCAAATCTGCCCCCTTAATCATCCCTTTTTTCTAACAGGTGAATTTCCTCCTGCTCCTTCACCACCTAAGCTACTGTGTGTTGAGCGTACTGGTGCAGAATGGCTGCCGTCGCATCATCCAGTAGGTGCTGTCCAGTGGTGGTGGTTCAAGTGGCTCCCCATAGGTTCTGTAAAAGTGCTTTGGGCGTCGTGAAAGGCGCTATATAAATGCAACATCATTCATAAATGTAACAGAAGTGGTTTTAATCCCTGGTGTGGATCTGCTGGTGGAACTTTGAGCAGCTGACATATTAAACTTATACCTTGTTATGCTGCTTTTTAATGGAATGTTAAGTAAATTATGTTTTTTTGTGCTTTAAGCAGTGGCCCTTTAAGCAGTGGCCACACCTCCTCACCTTCTCCTGCAGCTGAGCCAGCTTCTCCTCCAGCGCCTCCTTCTGCTCCTGTAGCTCCGCCCGTTCGCGCCCATGCCGCTCCCGGGCCGATGCCAGCTCCCGCTCGCAGCGCGCCTCCCACTCCGCCTGCAGCTCCGCCTGCAGCTGCGTCAGCTGGGCACCAGGGGGCAGCGTGCAGATGGAGGTAGAAAGAGGAGCGTGAACAGGCAGGCAGTCAGGGAGAGCTATTGAGACATGCAGTTACATCCAGGATGTGTGATGCCACCCCCAGGGGCGTGACCCACCTGCTCCGCAGCCGCCTGGTCCGTGCTGCTCCTGGCCCTCCGCAGCTGGGCCTTCAGGCTCTCCACCTCCTGCTGGCCGCTCCTCCGCGCCTCCTCCATCTCCGCATCGCAGCGCTGGCGCTCCGCCTGCCACTTCCTCTTCCTGTCGGCCAGGGCCTGCACGTGGTGATCCATGACAGTGACAGACTCTCACAAGTGTACCGTGTTTTGTTTGGTTCATCAGACTATAATTGCATCCAATTTTGTGAATTTGTTTTTGTAAAGGGGACGTATTGCTATACTTTATAAATTAATACCTGTTTTGACACTATTTTTAAACCATATTTGCTCTCATATTAAGCATGTGATACATTATAAACAGTTATTTATATTTTTCTCTCTTGAACCATGTGCTCTTAATTAGTATCTTTAGATTAAAATGTAAGAGGATGTAAGACAGACAGCCATGCCTAAAAGAAAGGATTTATGGTTATTTGTCTTGTGTTGCCTTAGAATCATCTGCTCATATACTTCATGTGTAATATGACCGTTACACACACACACACACACACACACACACACACACACACATACACGCGCGTAAGCTGTATGTTACTCATTTCTCTATCTCCTGTCCCCATGTTGGCTGCTCAGTTTGACGTATTCTTGTGGTTATACTGTTTGATTTTTGATGTTTTTGATATGTACACCTTACTATAAAGATAAAAAAAGAAACGGCGGCCATTCTCCACTCACGCGCTCCAGGCTCTCCTTCTCTACCCTTAGGTCCTGCAGCTCCTCCTCCACACTGCTCAGCTTCAGCTCCACCTCCCGCCGTTTCTGTTTCTCGCCGCGGTACTGCGTCTGTGCTCGCTCCGCCTGCTCCTTCAACTCTGCCCGAGCACATGAGGGAACCCCCCCCCCAATTCTCTGAGTCATCTCACTCCCCACCACTTAGCACAAAAAAAAATCAGCCGATCCCCCATCCCCGCTCACCTTCCACCTGGCTCTCGAGCGCTGCAAGCCGGGTGGAGTGCCTCTCTCCATCCTGCAGGGCGGCGCCCAGCTTGGCCTGCAGCTCAGCGGCTTTCTGTTGCTGTGAACTGGCCTCCAGCTGCAACTGGGACACGCGTGCTGCTGACGACGCCAGCTCCTCCGTCAGACGTACCTGCACAGGGAGGAGGAGGAGGAGGAGGAGGAGGAGGAAGATGCAGATTAAGGCTCTGGGAAACCGGGAGATCACAGACACCTGTAATGTGAGAAAGAGCAGGGCAGAACGATGCAGGGGCAAAAAAAAACAGCATGACCCTGTGGGAAGAACAGAGTGATGGATGATGGATAAAAGAAGATAAAGGAAATGTGAATCAGCGAGGAAAAGGAGACAGTGAGGAAGAGGAGTGAAGAAGCAGAGCAGCTCACCTGCCCCCATCCCAGGTCCTGTGGCAGTGCATGCTGGGAAGAGACATCAGTCACTAACAGAGGCCCTCAGAGTCAGAGCAGGAGAAGCAGCCAGGAAACACAGACGCGTTAGTGGGAGTTATATATACATGATGATCAGAGGAAGAGGCAGGGAAGACAGTATAGGACAGAATAAATACACATATGCTTTGGGAAGGAACACTTGTGTAGATATTTTACCATGTTTGAGGAACCACTGACTGTTATGCAAGTTTCTTGCATTCTCCCTGAATTTTGCTGGTGACAATGAAGCCGGGAGACTGGATTTGTTTTTTAATCCATCACATTCAGTGAAGTTGAGCTTAACGTGGTAACATGGGCGCAGTACGGCCCTGCGCACCCGTGGCATGTGCCGGCCAGCAGGGGGCATCCCATTCCTCTCACTGGAGGAATCTGTCACGATGGGAACACCCCTGGGCTTGCTGGTGTGGTGCTGCCTTATTACAGCTTTACAGTGCTTGGCAAAGCCTGTGTCTTCCTGAGACGGAAGCCTGGCTAACAGCTCTGGGCAGACACAGCTTTTAGACAGGATTAAATCAGGGACTTTCTTTACTGACACACACACACACACACACACACACACAAATGACAGACACACACCCCCAGAAGTAGACACGCATGCACACACACACACACACACACACACACTGCATGAACCACACATTTATGGAACCAAGAAAAAAGCAAATATCCACAAAGTGCACAGTTCCCATTACTTATATACCCAAAAATGGTGTTAGGTCAGTATTTTTATGACACACTGTAGGTTTTAAAAATGCCGCACATACTGGCCAGTGAACAGCCTATAATTCGCATAAGCTGTGACACGGACACTCAAAACCAGAGAAGAGCAACGAGCTGTCCCACATAATCCTCAACACCACCTGCCTAATCAAAAGCATGATTTAAAACTCAAAGGCCTTTGGCAAGACAAATAAAATGACATTCCATCTCATATCACATGACCCAGTACTGTCCAATGGCAGACTGACATCAGAAATAATTAGCATTAAGGCAGGAAGTTCATGCTGGTGCTCCACAGCACAGAGTTTTGGCTAAAGTGGGAGCTTCATGCAGCCCAAGTGCCCATGGCCGTGTTCCCGAGTGTGCCCGTGTATCTGAGTGCCCATGGCTGTGTACTTGAGTGCTCGAATGCCCATGGCCGTCTATCCGAGTGCCTGTGTACCCAAGTGTGGCCATATACCGGAGTGTGGCCATGTACCCGAGTGCCCATGGCCGTGTACCCAAGTGTGCCCGTGTACCCAAGTGTGCCCGTGTACCCAAGTGTGCCCGTGTACCCAAGTGTGCCCGTATACCCAAGTGTGCCCGTATACCCAAGTGTGCCCGTATACCCAAGTGCCCATGGCCGTGTAACCGTGTCCCCATGTGCGTGTCTGCAAGTGACATCTGGGCACTTGATGGTACCTTGTCCAGCTCAGCCTGCAGCATGCGGGCTTGGCTTTGCTCGCTGCTAGACTTCATCGAGTCATTCCTCTGCTCCATCAGCAGGTTGCTCTGCTCCATGTACCTGCAGGGAATGGAAGAGGAGAGAGAGAGAGAGAGAGAGAGAGAGAGAGAAAGAGGGTGGAACACAAAGGCTTGTACACAACGCCGTCTTAACTGGCCTTCAATTAAGTCAGTGGTCAAGGAATCGTCTACTAAAAAACTCCTGGAACTTGCTCATTTGTGCAACTTTAAGGGACCAACTCAAAATTGACACCCGAAGATCTAGTGACACAGGGAGCAGTTGGCGGGGGGTAGGGGGAGGGTCCCCTCACCTCTGGTTTTGGTTGATGAGCTCCCCAATCTTCCGGTTCTGCTCTTCGATCTTGGAGCTCTTCTCGAACACCTCCTTCTTCAGACACTCGTTTTCCTGGATGATCCTCTGTATGTTGTGCATGATCATGGCCGTCTCCATAGAGACGTTGGACAGGCCAAGGGAAACCCCTCCCTGCTTCTGAAGGTCATCCACCTTTCAGAGGGAGAAGGGGAGCGCCTGTCACCGGAGGAGCCCCGAGCGAGGGAGGGAAGGAGCGAGGGAGGAGGAGGAAGGAAAACCTTCCACAAAGGCTGACCTTGGAGGCCAGCTGGTCCACTTTATCGGCCACTTTGCTGACGGCGAGGCGGATTTCCGTGTTGTGCTGCCGGGCCTCAGTCATCAAGAAGGCAGTGATGTCGCTGGGGCCTGATGGGGGAATCGGATCAGGACAGCGTGCTCATCGCTGGAGGGTCACAGGCTACCTGGCCGCGTCAGCGGCAGTCACTTACCCTGGTACGGCACGGTCTGCGTGGTGTACATCTGGCTTACTGGCTGTAGCTGGGATGTGTTTGCAGTTGACTGGCTGTACGAGTAAGGCTGTGGGACAGGAACACGGCAAAACCCAATCTTCATGTGTCATCAGCACAATGTACAGGTAGCTTTACTTAAAACGACTTAAAATTTTACAGCCTTATGCTGCTTTCCCCACTATCCTGTTACGTTAGAACAAATCAGGAAATTGAAGCTGTGACTGTCAGTATAAAGATACAGGGGTGGGGCCAAAGGGGCACTGGCCCAAGCTGAAAGCTGATTGGCCCCTGGAGTGTCCCCTCCACTGTCAATCACACATTCAAAACATATCATTGGTTAATGATAAGGTTTGCTCCCCTATATGAATCATGGCCCCATTTATGGGCCCCACCTTAAAAAAATACTAGAATTGCTACTCTACAGAAAAAAACCTGTACATTAATGGTAACCTTAACGCAAGCAAAATGCAAAATCATCAGTTGGCCAGCTGGATTAAAAACAGCATATTGAACCTGTTCCCTGGGTCCATCTGGTAATCAAATTCTCTGTCCACTTTCAAGAAACACCTGATGATCTGTCTGTTCCAGGAATTCCTCCACTAGCCTGACACCACTATTTGTTCCCTGGATGCTCTTAATGTTACACCTGATTTGAATAGTTATCTTATTAAGTTCCTTCTTTGTTAGATGTGTTTCTGTAGCTCCTGCCCCACCGAGCTGGGTGTGAAAGAGGAATGGCCTGTGCACCCATTGGGGGAGGCTGCCGCCACTCACCTGGAAGGCATGAACAGAACCTGGCGGCCCTAGGTGCTGATTGGCTGTCGTCATGGAAACCGGAAGCATAGAGGCAGATGGGGCGGGTACACCTGAAGCGGGGAGAGGAACAGAAACCGTGAGTGGAGCGAGTAAACACAGGAGGAAGGCAGAGGAGCTCAGAGCTGCTCATTTAAAGCCTTAAAGCTACTGTGGGTCGGACGTTAAGAGCTTACAGGCCAGCACAGCGATCACTCACCTTGAGCTGAGACTGGGGGCGTGGCCGAAATCTGCACAGGCTGGGGGGAGGGGGCAGAGGGCTGCTTTCTATCTCTAGACCCGCTGTGGTCCTGGCACAGATATCGATGGCGGCGAAGTCACACAAAACAGATAAAGGAGTAATGGTGTCCACTGACAGAACGTTCCGGAAATGTGGCAAGGCCATGCTACCTCACAGCTCCAGGGGGTCTCACCTCCATCTCGGAGTCACTGGAGTCGGGCTGGGAGGGCAGGGTCCCCGTGAGGAAGGGGAGCATGGGCTGGCCCATCCTGGCCATGCGGGAGATCAGCTTGGCCTTGGTGGAGTCGGGATTCTATGGGGCCGACGGTGGGGGGCGTGATCATGTGACCAGAGAGGGACACACACAGTGATCATGTGACCAGAGAAAGAACTACACAAACACCGGGGACAGACAGGGATCGAGGACAGTGGAAGGCAGTAATAATAATAATAATAATTAAAAAAAGACTATAATATTAGTAAAACTATTTTAATTACTCACTGCCAGCTGTTCATTCAGGGAACTGGACTTCGCCCGTAAGGGAACGTCTCTGAAAAATAATTTTCAAACCTGAAATCTGGGAATATGAGGAGGGTGGATCGGAATCAGAGGTGGACATTTCAGGTCCAGAAAGTAAAAATCCAAACCAGGATTTTGTTTCAACCAATCAGTTGAGCATAAAGAGTCACAGTCATATAGTGGTCAA
>JAOYFF010000041.1:3162154-3182639 GCA_025773925.1 Cryptomyrus ogoouensis | reverse complement strand
GGGGGGGGGGGGGAGGGGGGGGTGGGGGGGGGGGGAGGGGGGGGGGGAGCAGGTAGAAAGCAGGGAGGGTGAGAACAGCAGAGCTAGGCTGCAGGGACCCAAACAAAAAACTGCTTTTCTCCCAGCACCGAGAATCTGTCGGGTTTGCATAGATAAGGAACAGAGCTTACTAAAGGCGGAGAGAGAAATCCAGATGCAACTGCAGGGAAAAAGAGGCAGATAGAGAGGTAAACCACGGGTGACAGGAAACCGCAGAAAGTCTTTGCACCTTTTGTCCAGTAAAAGGGGGCGGGGAGACAGCACCGGGGCTCGGCAGACCCTGAGCCGCCTTTGGGAGACTTTACTGGGGCAGCGTCCTCCTTGTGGTGGGAGCAGAGGAGTCGGGATCCGCCGGGTAGCTGCTAAGTTACCGTGCTAAGGAGGGCGCTGAGAGGTGCATGGCGGCACCGCGCCGTGTTTTAGCGTCACGGCTAAGCCTTCCTCGGCACCTACGTACCATAACGGCTCACACCATCGGCACCAGGCAGGTGAATATCACCGGGCAAAGTGGAGGGCGTCTTCTTGTCGTTGTATACAGGCCAGGCTGTCCCCGAAGTAAATCAGGTCAACATGGAAGCCGCAACAATGCCAAGAATTACTGCTCTGATTCCCAATGATTAGCAAGAGACAAAGTTACCGAACACAGGAAAACAGCACTTCACTCTTAGAGGACAGAAATGTCAGACTGGGTTAGGACTGGGACTGCATTCCCAGACTGGGTTAGGACTGGGACTGCATTCCCAGACTGGGTTCTGGCACAGTCAGGACTATGAAGCATGGATCCAATCACACCCCGAATGTAACTAAGGCCTTTTGCTTTAAAAATTCACAGGTGCTGCACAGAGTGAATGAGGAGAGTAACTGAAATAAAGCCTGATTGTTCTTTTAATATTTATCCTTCCAAGTTTTAGCCCAAGCTACTGTGAAAGAAGGCTATAAGAATCGATTCAGAAATAATGACTTTTTCCACTCAAGAGAAAAAGACCTTAGACCCTATGAAATATGTAGAGTCTTAAAACGCAGTTATGCATTATTACTATCAATAATCAGACGTGCTGGATGTTGTGAAGCTAATTCCATTGAGAAAAATGCATCTTGAAGTTATTACTAACATCAATGATCCAGCTGGAGTTTCAAAGCACCAGTGGGACAAAAGTTCCTCTCTGAGCCTCTGTGATGTTTGTCACGCCCCCATTGTTCAGCCTGCCTGTATCTTACGGATCCGTGTGGTTACCTGTTAAAGGCCCAAAATGAAGGCAACGGCTGAGAAGCTCCTTTAGTGAATGTCGCAGACCTAAGAAATTTACAAACGAGAGGGGGCCATTCGGCTAACTTAATGCCCTTGGAAAGAACTGCACATTGTGGTAGATGTTTTGCTCGTCGCGGATACTTGTTCTATTGACGCCTCATGAATGTCTCATATGGCTGGTGTTCTGCGGCTTACGCTACAGGCGACACATGTCCCGTTTACCTTTCACCTGAAGTCTTTTCCTTCAAAGCCGTGGCAATTTGAGAGTTTCTCTAATAAAATGCCAGGCGGTGCCTTGCGTGAGCGGAAGCGAGTGGAAGTGTTCATTGTAACAGAGGTGCGAACACAGACCCAGCCTTCCTCTGCTAATGAGGAAGGTCATGGTGTTTCTTTTCTGAAGAACTGCGAAGTGGAGGGTCAGAGGGAGCATAGTGCCAACCCCCAAAGCGCACGCACCCCCCCCTCGCCAGTGTCCGCGGTGACAATGGCCACGTGGCGAGCCTGAGCTGAACCCTACCACCCCGTGGACTCCAGAGAGAATGCAGCCGCCCCGGCCTTACCTCTGAGACTCCGTCTGTGCCTGACGATGCCTTCCTTCCCCCCACCCCCGACTTGCTCATCTTCCTCCCTGGCTCCCCACACAAAGAGCCTGATGAGGTCGGCCAGGATATCGATCATGTGTGCCGCTCTCTCTCCCAGCTGCTAAAATCCAGTTAGCAGGCCCACGGATCCTGCCGGCCAGGGAATGCGGCAGTGTTTGGGCTGGCAAGATGAGGGACAGGCTGGCTGTGACCTCTCATGCCACAGCGAAACCACTTCTGACACGATTCTGTATTACAGCTCCTGCTGGCCAGCTGATTGGTCGGTATTTTTCCCGCTCTCGGTTAGGTTGGCAACTGGGTACCTCATCACGGGATGGATGAGGGGGTTTGTGTGATACAGGAGTAATACACACACACACACACACACGAGTAGAAGCATATGGGATGAGTCAATCTGTGGTCATTACCCTCTCACAACCAACCTGACATGGAATTTTTTGAAAACAGCATTCCTTTCCAGACATGTCCTCATGCTATAATAAATGCTGCAGTACGAGTATGAATTTGCCATTTGTGTCCAAGGGGAGCTGGAGAATCTGGTGGTGAGTTTGCTCTGGTGGTGTATGCTGTCTTTAGCATGCCATAGACATTTGATAAAGACGATAATGGCCATCAACTTTTAAGCATTATGTCCTCTAACTAGCTAACCTACTGAAGCAACTGGAATATAGATCTGGGACCAAGATGGCTGTGGAAATGTCCATAATTGGACATAAAATGTTCAAACATAGAGGGAACTGAGTAAACAGCTCATATTGGGCTAAAACAGTGCAGCATGCAGTCAGGCTGGCTGAGAAGGCGTGATGGACGGGCATGCTCGCGTGGATGAAAGCTGCTGGGGCTTCACATGCCGTCATAATTCGTCGCTTCCCCGCTGAGATGCGCCGGGAAAGAGGAACCACTAAATTCTAAGCGCTTCCATGTGTTTGGCTGCTCCGAAGACGTGCCGGGAATCGGGCGAGGAGACGAGCTGCCTGACGGAGCAGGCCGTTGGGGTTTCCATTCGCCACCAAAGCGGCTGGGGTGCCATGGCGACGGCCGGCGGCTACTGCCCATCCCAGGGAGCCCGCAGCTTCATCTTTAGGTTGCCAGGAAGGGAGAGTCTCATGGTCGCGTGCGGGATGACTCACCTTGCGGAGATCTGGCTTGAGTTAACTACGCTGTTCTTTGCCATGGGGGATGAGGTTGTTGACTGTTTTGCGTCTCCCAGAAACCTCCCTGGCATGGCAAGGTGAAAGGGGAACAGGGACGCACGTGATAAGGCCCTCAAGGTGCTTTGGAGACAGAGGAGAGCTTGTAGGCCAGAATGAACACTTTTAGCTTTACCACTCTCTACGTTGGTCGAGGTCCCCCTGGGAGTAAAGGACCTCTCAAGCACGGGCAGTAACGTCCATTTAGGACATACCCAGATAAATAAATACATTTTACGGCAAAATGTGCTCCTAGCTAATGCAGAGTGAAGAAGGAAATATCTCCAATTCATCAATTTGTCTTGTCCTTGTTTTGGTCCTTGTTCTACGGAGTGACAACTCTTAAACTGCCCCCCTCCCCCAAACCCCCAGCCAGGGTCCTGTGAAGTACAGGAGGCACAAACGTCACATTTCTCCAGCCCACTGCACTGTTGCCTGCAGACAGAAGACCTCTGAGCCCATCTGGCTCAGCGCCGGAGTGATGGCTGGACCCCCCTAGGTGGATAACGGCAGCCACACCGTCTCACCCAGGCTGCATCACACACATGCACGTACACAAAAATGTTTCAATAGCAAAACAAAAATCTTTATTGCAGCATCTGGGTGTTGCAAATGCTGGAACATCCAGCATAGTGACATCACAACATCCCAGACACAGATCAATGTAACAGAGAAGCTGGAATCTTCGTCTTACAATCACTTTACACCTAAGCAGTATTTCGATGCACGTGTGTTATGTCTGACTCTGTTTGGCAGCCTCGGCCTCTCATTCTCTTTCTCCTTCAGCAGTGTAACGACATTTCTATTCACAAACCTCCCTCAAACCTAGACTGCATTGGCTGCCCGCTTCCCTTCTTCTGAGAGGAAGGGGATCTCATTTTAATACGGATGCTTCCCGGGTTACAACGGTCCGTGTTACAATATTTCGACTTTACGATGGGTATGACTATTTACTAAATTGCATGGGATATTCAACACTTTATCATAAAATAGGCTTTGTGTTAATGATTTTGCACAACTGTAGGCTAATGTAAGTGTTCTAAGCATGTTTAAGGTAGGCAAGAGTAAGCTATTATGTTTGTTAAGTTAGGTGTACCGTACTAAAGTGCATTTTCACCTTATGATACTTACGCTTTACGATAGGTTCATAACCCCATCGTAACCTGGGGAGCCTCTGTATATGATAGAATGATAAATCTCAGAATGGGCAGGGAACAAGGAAAAGGAGGGAAATGGGCCCAGTTGTCCATGATGAGACCCTTCTGATGGTCCTTAGTGAAGCACATGTGTGGAAGACATCATTAGAAAGGTTCCTCACCTCAAGCTGGCAGGTCACATCGAAATGGACCCTCTCTACCCCATCATGCATCAGAAAGCCATCAGAGCCCGAGCGGAATTTCTGCAGCGAGAGCGACCGGGGTAATTCATCCCAGGGAAGAGACTGTCCTGTGCTAGTGAGGAAGCGTATCAGTGTGCAGAAATCAGGAGCGGTTTCAAAACAGCTCCTGGGATGCACTTGTTGGAGCTACAGGTAGTCTGGATTCATCGCTGTGCTTTTCTGTTATCATAACCGCGAGGTCAAACGGAGCATGTTATAAACGACAACACAAGGCAGTCATCCCCAGCAAATGATACATCAGGGTAAGGAGTAAAGGAATAAAGGATCGTTCTTCACATAAAGTCCTGTTTGATACATTTTAATTGATTGTTTGTGTGATGTATTGTGTAGTCAATTTAAGTGTGTGTAAAGGGCCCTCAACTTCATTAATCATTCACAGCTTATTTTCAACAGCAGTAGATTACTATCAACAGTAATTTCCCTGTTAATTGCTTAACTGTTTTGCAGTATCAAATAATGCAGCCATATTTCTGTGGTAAAAGTGTACTACTAATGCACCCCAATAGGCTATGCTAACCATGCAGTGTCTTATGCTAACCATGCAGTGTCTTGGTACTTTTGCAAGTACTGGTTTCAAAATGCATTTTGGATTAAATTTTGAATTTTTGCTTTGTTTGTGGGGGAGGGGGGGTCACAATAGGTTATAGTTACCAGCCAAAATCTTGAATATAGCCGGGGCTTTTTGGTTTACTGCGGTATGTCTATGTCTGCCTGCCATTTGCCAGAACAGAAGTAAACAAGACATGCCGATGTGTGGCTTTGTGCTGTGTGCTCTCTGGGACAGGAGCCAGTGTCCCGGTAACCCTGTACTGCATAAGCCGTTAGAAGATGGATGGATCTCAATGCGCTTCATGTAGCTGTGAAATATGTTGGAGATTGTTTATTATCCAACATAAACCAGAAAACATCATTTACAGTGAAACAAACTTCGGCATTAAGATTTGCAGTATTGAGTATTTCTAGCACCAGTATAAATATTATGTCCTTTACCTACAAAAATACAACAGTGCTTCACACTACAGACCCCCTCCCTGCCATTGACTTACTAGCAGAAGATAATTAATTTCCTTTTATTTTTTTTATAATGTCTTTCATTTCACGGTCACTCAGAGGACTCAACTATATGCATTTCAGGGAGGCTACTGTTGATGACTGAACCCAAGGGGATTTGCCTGGGTGATGTTTATTTCTAAGTTTATCACAAAAAGTCAAGAGAGTATTTTGTATTAAGTGAAGAGGGCATTTCACCGCCAGAGCATGCTGGGAAGTATGCAAATCACTACAGTTCCTTTCCTGTGGCACCTACACCTTGCCTGTCTCAGGGCAGCCAGAATTGTCTATCTCATTCAAAACTGTCAAACCTCTGTCAAACTTCAATAAACCAAAAATATTTAGGTGATGAAGATTAGGCTATGGTTAATGCTTATAGAGCAAGAACAGCACAACAGTTCACTAGTGTCAGTGGTGGCTTAATGGTTAGGTGAATGCACCTGTAATTAAAAAATTGCTGGTTCAAATCCCTAACCAGCAAAGTACCACTGAGGTACTCTGAGTAAAGTGTTGCCCCCAAGCCCTGCTCCCCAGGTGCTGAATTACCTGACCCCTGCTATGTCACATAGGGATTCAATTCAGAGGACACATTTCATTGTTGTGTGTCAACAATGACTACTAATCACTTTCACTAGTGACAGAGCATGGAGAGGGATCAATCAATTGTTCCCATAACCACTTAGATAATTGAGAGTCATGTGAACTGGAGTCTTTCCCCTGAATATGAGTGCAGAGATCCAGAAGACCATGCAGATATGGACACTAAGATAATGGAGTGTCATGTTGACATGCATGTCATTGAGTCTAGAGGACACTGGAGTCTGTATCGAGATCCCAGGCAAGCTCAGGTAAAGACCTACACACCACAAATAAATCCTTACTCACTTAGTGCCTTTTCACACAGTTGTCTCAAATGTTTTTAATGAGCATTTGATGTTCAGAAGATGTTTTGGATATAATCAACCAGAAGGATGCGGAGCACATCCATGCTGGACGTGATGATGAAAAAAAAAGAGGACTGCGTGTTTGGCTACTGCCGTCATGGCAACTGGTGCCCCACCCAAGGAGTGAGGCTCACACTTTGCCTACTCCATCTTTTCCTTCTCTGTGGTTTAAAATTTAAATTGATGTGTCAAGATTAAAGGATAGAAAGTTACGAAACCCAATATCCAAGCGAATGAGAGCCTGAGCACAGGAGAGAAATCTTAATTTTCTGCGTTCGGAGCTCATGCTCGCCAGCTCACGCCCCTCTCATGGTGCTGATACTAATTGGACGGAGCTGGAAGGAGAGATATGGCATGCATCTTTAATGAAGGGTCCCTCAGCCCCCCAGCTCTCTCTCTGAGTGCCTGGCTCCGGGAGTACGCTGTGCTTCGCCACGACTGCGGGCCTCAGCAAAATGAGGTTCTATTTTCTGCTGCTTCCTGTTCCTCGTTGCTGTGTTGCCATGGTTACGGTGTTAGCCCACGGAGTGCCGCTTCCCGTCTCAGTTGAATCTGCCGAGGCTGGATGGGGTTATCTCTCTCTCTGTCTCTTACGGCTCGGGGTTTTTTTTTTTCTCGTCATGCTCCACTCCTCTTCCTGCTAATATTTTCCTGCAAACATATCGGGTTTTGGCCCCTACCAGCTTTTTCAGTTTACACCTTTTCAAAATGCATCTATATACCTGTGTATCACCTCCGTGCAGAGAATGCGACCGCGGTAGCTATTGCTGATCAGGTGTCCTCTGAACCGTGGACCATCATTTTCACTGCACACTGATTGCTGCTGTTCGGCCCTGAGTCTTGGGGATCGTATCAAAACACATACACACGTTTGTATTCGTATCTTTGTGGGGACTCTCCATTCATTTCTATGGGCAAAACTGTAATCTCCACAATGACGACTTTAACCCTAACCCAGCACTAACCTTAACCTAAAGTAACCAAACAATATAAAAAAGTAATATATAAAAAGACTTTCAGCATTTTAATTTTTTTGATTGTAGTCACAGATTTTTATGAAATTTTGTTTCCCCTTGTGGGGACTGAAAAGCTGGTCCCCACAACATCATAATAAGCGGTTTTTATCACACTGTGGGGACATTTGGTCCCCACACTGTAACATATACATGACCCAGAGACACACACAGTCACACAAACAACAGGCAGGTGACGCAGCCCAGCTGCACTCCTCAAAAAACTTCCCGTAACACACAAAACTGGGCGTCGGGGACCATGTCGATTTTAAGACTCGGTCATGGAAAGTCTGCTTCTGCAGACGCACTCATCTGGTGAACAAAATGTGCTCGGATGAGTGCAGCAGAAGCCTGGAACTTTCTCTCCATAAACGGACGGCTCTAGGAAAAAAAAAATGTAAAGTATGGGGCCGTGCGAGAGGGCATGCTCACGAGGCAGGCGTCGGCTCGCCTGATTAAATAAAACCGGAGAAGTAAAAACAAGACTAATCCCAAGACTGGAACCCCGCTGAAGAAAATGTTCAGAGAAAATCGGCAGAGATTAAGCTACCGCCTTTAAAAGGACACGTGGGTAGTTATATATTTTCACAAAGCACAAAGACCAACAGCGGGGGCTAAACTAGGCTCGTGGGGGTTACATACATCCTTCTTTCTTCTGGTACTCATTTCTCTGGCTTAATTGGTCCTGCTTGTACAGTTTGTACAATGTGTACCTATGTGTCATCCCAAAACATGGAATTTGGATATGTGTGTATGTGTATATGTATATATATGTAGTACTGTGCAAAAGTCTTAGGCAGTCATAGAAAATGATGGTTAAATGATCTTAATATTGGTGCAATTTCAGCATTTCCAGCATTTGCAGCAACCAGCCAAAACACCCGTGCATATTTTTGACTTGACCACTAGCACAGCGCATATGGCTAATTAATACCTCACTGACTTTTTAAACAATTTTAAATGAATTAAGTGAGCTTGTGTCGAAATTGTGTCAGTGCCCATAGGGGGGCACTGACACAGTACTGTGCAGTATTTTTGCACAGTACTGTGTGTGTATATATATATATATATATATATATATATATATATGTGCACACATTTTTTTTCTTTCATTTTGAAAAATGGAGGGGTATTTGTGGAGGGAAGTGGCCATCAGCTTGAGTCTGCCAATAAAAAATATCATTAAGCTAATTAAGCTTTTAAGGGAGAGATGCACAATGATGATGGGCTTCTGGTAATATGACAGCTGATCATTCAAAACAGAGTCAATGTTTGGCAACTGAGTATTTATTAAATGGCAGAAGAACGGATGTTTGAGATGGTGCGGTGAGTGATGGGCCATCTCAACTGTGCAGAAGGACATTTCTAACACCCCCACAATGCAATAAGCGGGGGACGCAGAACTGAAACCAATAACACAAAGGAATTCAGACTGAGCGTCATATGCTGAATATTGCATATCAATTTAAAGGGTAATTTAAAGACCTTAGGAGAAATAAATACAGCTAAATATGTTTTAGGGGTGTTTACGGATGTGGCCTTCCCTTTAAATGACCTCATCCTCAGCAACAGCACGGGCTAGACCCAGGCTCAGGACCTGCGCATCAAGGTACTGCTCAGCAGGTACAGAATACCTGGAAAAAACAAGCATTGCTCTTTAAGCATTCATTACATCTCATATACACATTTGTTATAAACATTGAATTCCATTTTTTTTTGGACAAAAGCCTGCCAGTTGAATTTTCAGACACATCCGTCATGAGCTGAGTACATAAGGGATTGCCTGAGAGTCGGTATTAAAAAGAGGAAGGGCTTGATGTGGCTGTGCTGCGTTCTCCTCCGGATCATCATTTTTTCGTCTTGCTGCTGGGTGACTCTCAGTCCTCAGCACGCGCCACACGCTGCTCCATCACGTGAGTAAACACGTAAATAAGACCTCACAAAGTATGGCTGCCTATTGGCCTACTTTGTTATTTTCTTTAATATTTATATATGACCAAGTTGAGCAGCTGGAAGATGGATGGATTTAAACATGGGAGAAGTTTATTTGAATCACTATACAGCTACACTATACAATTTTTGTTTTTTAAAACAAATTTACAATATACGAGTGATTTTTGGTTTTTGGTCTTAGGTAGAAAGGTAATCTGAAAAAAAAATATCTGTAGAATTATTGAGTCTTATAATTCAATGCCAGTTATGGTAAATGAATTGGTAAAAAAGGCTTTAAATGGTTTTATGAATGCAAATAGATGTTTATGGACTTTTACTCAAGTATTTATACTCAAAATGACAACCTAGTACCTGTGAACTAGTTATGATGTTGGTGCACAACACTCCTGCTCGATGTGGCCAAGATCAATGATAATGTTACTTTTAAAGGATAGTCAATGAACATAAGTAGCAGAAAAGCAATCAAATTTAACAGAAGTAAGCTCTATTTATGAAAGGCAGCGGTGCAGAGCAGTGAGTATCTCTGTCAAATACTTTATGTTGGTTTTAGCAAAACTGAGCTTGTGAGTCAGTCAACATTTCCCAGTGCAGAAGTTTTAAGGCAGCTGTGAGGCTGGACTGGAAACATCTTGCAGGATCCAATTCCTCTGGAACATACGAATAAAACATGAAAGGTTACGTTTGACCTCCCAGCGCAGGATGTATGGTATGCTGCCTTATCTGACGGCCGCGTGTCTCGAATTCTGACAACACTGACGTTTTTGCTAAGAGCTGAGATGTGAAGACACCAGCAAGCTGTTAAAAATACCTGTAAGATTAATGTTCATTAAGATGTTAGGCTACTCCATGCCAGCTCCATGGATGAATCTGCCGCTTTTCTTGCAGGACCATGTAAAACAGAGGCAGCTTTTCATTCCTTCAGAGCACTTCTCAGGTGCTTGATTTAACTAATTATCTTTCTAATTGAGGTAACTTAGAGCGTCCCTGCTCAGCGCTGAGGCTGTTTAAACCCAGCTGAAAGACCCCGGGACTATGGCCTTAGGCTACACTGATGCACTTAATGTGTGGCAAGGGATACCTGTGACTCATTAAGCCCCATGGGGGGGGGTTAGCAATGCTATGGTGTACGTTCCCAGGGGTCATGGGGGCTGAGCAGGAGAAGACCTCTCTGGTGGTTCCCGTAGCCCCAGACAGATACCCCACTGTAACCTTCGACACTCACACGGCGCCTCGCTCTGATTGGGGCACGCTCGTCACAGCTCAGAGAGCAGTCCGCCTCCTGGAGATTCTCACGCACTTCAGTACGGTATCCCAGGATGACCAAACAGGAGGGCAGCTCAGAGGATGGGCAGATTGCATATACTCTCCGCATGCCGCACCTGTGCCATCCCCTCATCACCACCTAGACACCCTCCTTGTAGCACGTAAACATCTCAAAACACACAAGAGAAGCGGGAACACAAAATTAAAACAGTGCCAATCTTACTAAAAAGAGACAATAGTCATTCCAATGAGCAGAGAGAAAGCTGCCTGTCTCACTTGTACGTACAAGAAAAAATGTTACTTTTCTGGTGTTTTTGTGATATTATATTATTTATGTTATAATATTTTATAGCATTTTTATAATATAGCCCTTTGTGCCCACTACTGTCCACTGTCCAATGCATGCATGCATTTTACCATCATCCTGGTGCTTTCCTTGGCACAGAGAGCTATGGCTTAATACTACACAGCCAGATTGATAGCTTTGCATCTGTTAAGGACTCACTGTGGAGTACATCATGTCAAATTGGTTAAACCATCCCTGTATTCCAACATCCTAACCATAAGCCTAAGCAGCACCTCACTAACAGGCTTCTCAGTAAGCTAAACATATAACGATAGACTACAGCTCAGAACCGACACCCCCCCTTAACGTTCATTTCTACATCATGGTATTTTTTTCCCCTGAACTCTACTGTGAGCCATGATGCACCCCTTCAGTAGAGAAGGGCCTTCAATTAAAGTAGCCAAGGTTAAAAATAAAAATATTGTAGCGCCGCCAGGGCGCATGTCCCAGCATGCCCTGAGTGCAGTTGTAAATAGCCCCTGTCTGTAACTGTAAATAGCCCTTGTTGTGTTATCGTCAGTGTTAATGGTTGCATTTCCCTGTTGTAGGGCGTGTGTTTGCCTGTGTACCCGGTCCGATCCTCGCGTGTATTTAGCTTACGTAAATCTTCCACCGTGTGTGCATCTTGCAGTTCGCCGTCTGACAATCTTGTGTTTCAACTCTGTGTATTTGATTCGGTGTTCCTTGGGTGCCTGTTATAGTCCTGCTAAGGACTGCTATTAAAGAGTGTTTTCCCGGCCAAGCAAGTCTCCTTGTCCTTCTCTGCTGTGGCGATGCCTCAGTCCGTCTAGTGCTGCAATTTTTTTTCACTGTGTGCCAGGAGTACATTTTTAAATTTTTTTTATGTGTAATATGGAATACTATAATTTCACAAATCCGATTAATGTCCCATACATAAAAAATGAATAAACGATAAATTGAACAGAAAAGGCTTTATAGATGTAGGCCTTAAAGCCTTTCCCGTAAAGTCTTATGTTGTGTGAGCTGGTTTTGTGTTTTTGGGGCTTTTTGTCTTGATTTTCAGGAGGTCACAGGTCTGTTGGTTGCAGAGGGGTGGGGTTTATATGCTGATGTAGGCCAGATGGTCTGTTTCTGTTGCCCCTGCGCCTGTCTCCTTTGTTGATAAAAGCCGTGCCCACATGAAGAGGAGCGGCTCAGGACCAGCCCTTCTCATCACAGGGATGACAAATTAGGCCCTTTGCTCTTCTCCAGGTCCTGCCTAAGATGGGGAGGTGCTGAGCACATCTCTGGACCTGGTCCCGAACATGATCGAGTTTGTTCACATTAAGGGGGCGTAATCTGCGGTTCGGGTCTGAGTCTCTCCTCTTTCTGTCTTATGAGCATATCTTGACTGGCCTCATTCCTCCCACAAACCATTGTGTTAGTCAGATTTCCGTAAGTCATTTACCTTCCCATAGCATTCAAGACACCTCATAGCAAATAAAGCATATGCCAAATATATCTTAGTAATACATACTGATTTTTAATGCTGAATCATCGCTGTTTCACTCTTACCTTCTATTGGATGTTCACTACAAGCCAGGAGAACTGGGAAGCTGCAAGATGTTGCCTTCGCGGAGTACAGCCCAGCTTCAGATGGCTCGCATATGTCATAGGCCGCTTTATTGCGTTTGCGCTTCCATAAGTTCTACGCATCGTGGATTTTTTTTGCATAAGTGTGGATTTACTTCAGTCAGTTTTAAGTACGTAGGTGGTGGTGGCCATTTCATTAGACCTGCCTGAGGTTCTGGGGTTCACTGGGGTGCACTGGGGTGCACTGGGGTTCCAGCTATGGCCCTTTAAGGGCCGTGAAGATGAGCCACACTCATCAGACGCTGGAGACGTAAAACCTTGCTGGGTGAGGATCAGCATGACTGTCCAACCCAAACTGTCCCACACCATCAAAGACATCAGTGGGCAAAAACAAAAAATGAATCTGACCAACAGTCCTTCAAGCAAGTAGCATTTTTGCAAAATGGAAGGCAGCGCTGAGTTATATTTTGGCATTTTTTTGTTTATTTACATTTCTTTCTTTGCTCTTTCCCATTTATGCAGCAGATTTTTTTACTTTACAGATTCAAGGATCCTGCTCTGAGCTACATAAACCCCTGGCCAGGACTGAAACCAGCAACCTCCAGGGTGGAAGTTCACAGCTTTACCTTCCATTCTGGCTGTTTATTCATTTGTGTGTATGGTCCTGGGTGGCTCCCCGGACCTCCGTCTGGCCTGTCTGCTGCCCAGCTCGGCTGCCTCCCTGTCCTGAGGATGCTCCATGGCTCTCACACTGCTCATATTTCACGGGCCTGAGTGAGGCCTTGGTCTACAGGGACCCTGAACTGGAAGGAAATGAGGAAGAAGTATGGCTCTTTAAATCAGACTGCCTCCCACCTCAGGGGAAGGACATAACGGTAACGACCTTCCTAAGCAATCAATCCCCGCGAGACCCAACACCGCCACGTCAAATGTGCTTCTCAGTCAGCATGGTGGTGGGCGGGGTGGGGGGGGGGATGCAAGCAAGAGGGTGCATTTAGTGTGTGCGGCAGTCGATATTTGCACGTCTGCAAACACCCTGATCAGAATCGTCTACAAAGAGATTGCTATTAATGAATAAATGAATAACTCTTCCTAGCATCACCCCAGTTTACTTACATTCACAATTTATTTCCATCCCACAGTGTTTCTTATGGTAGGTAGACAGTCTAGTGTTAAAAGTATGTGTTTCATGCATTTCAGTTTCATGCCTACATACTTGTAAATTGTCCTGAAATGTCCTGCATGTTATATGGTATAACTGGGCACTCCCACCAAGGCAAAATCTTTGCATGTTTATCACACTCAGCCAGCAAAAATCTTTCTAATTCTGATAAAGTCAAGCACGTCTTTGCCAGCAGAATGCAATCAAGGCGGCCAATTATGAGGTCATTTCAAGATCAGCTTGGATTGGCTAACGCCCTGCATGGAAAATCACCTACTGTTTGCATTAGTGGCCTTATTTTCTTTGTGTGTTAACATGTTTAAGTGGGCCTGAGCCAAGCCGAGTCTCTTAGACACATATGGAGACGGTCTGGTGAACGGGGAGACAGACAAAGAGTATTGGCTTGGTGGGAGGGGTGAGGTCGGGTTGGATTTGGTTGGGTTGTGTTGGTTGAAGTGGAGGGGGGTGGCTCCCTGGAAGAATAAAGACTTGCTCCTGGGTGCTTGGTGCCTTCTGTCTGCCTGGGGAGTGATGAGGAGATGAGGGCTGGCGGCCAGGGGCCGGCCTGGAGAGAGCCGGCAGCTGAGAGGGCGACCCGGGCTGGGGATGAATATGGATGAGAGGTCTGGTCGTCCCTGTGGTTGACGGCAGCGAGATGGATCTCGGTGGTTGAGTGAGACGGAGGCAGGTGGGCTCACACAGACCCCCACGCGATGGCCTGACAGGGCCCCACTGTTCACTATAATTAACGCTTCCCCCTCCTGCAACACCAAAATGGAGTTTGGGGGGTGGGCGAGGCATCCAAGCCCATGTGGGGATGGATCCTGACTAATAGACAGGGCCTCAGATGAGACAGGCAATGTTTTATTTATGAGAATGGGACGCACACTGGGTGCGTGTCTGTGTCTGAGTGTGTGTGTCTGAGTGTGTGCGTCTTGTGTATATGTGGTTAGCTGAATGAGAACCTTGAACATGTGATTTCCAGATCAATATCCTAGACAGACAATCAGTTCAACCAGAGCAAGTTCCTGTACTCCGCCTGAATTTAAACTCTCTTTTGCCATGTATTTCATAATATGTAGGCAACTAAATATATAGGAGTAGGTTTTATTTAGAAATGACTTTATTAATAATAGTTAAGGTCATTTTTAAAATGAATGTGGATCAGTGTTGGAACATTGCACTGAACCGCCCGAGTACCGTGGTGTGTGATAAGGCTTACGTTGTACCTTGCTTCAGGCTGTAGGGGGCGCAATGATGCAGCATCCACTAGAATGTTACGTGGTCTTAAGCCACATTTCCAGCAAACAAACAGCCAGCATGATACTGGCAGTGATATAAAATCGTAAGAAGACCCATACAGACCATGTCGTGCTCACATCGACATGCCTGGTCCCAACCTCAGACAGGGGTCATCAATTTTCGCAGCCCCCAGCCCCCACCATCCTTTACCCATTTGATTACTCCTCTTATCTGGTCCGCCTGTCAATTCCTGTGACTCCAACATGGGTCTCCGGGTGGGAGATGATAACTATTAAGAGAAGCCTGTCACACGATCATAGCAGCTCATTAGAGAATCTTGTTCTCATGGCACATCGCAGTCAGAATCAACTCACTCTGCTTAAAGTACTTATGGCTTTTGCAAAGCTTGATATTTAAACCCTCTGGATAGCATGGTAAGGGTACTGCTGTAGATGGACACCTTTAGGGCATCTACCCCTGGCTCTGTATGTGGAGTTTTGCTATGGCGTCTACCTAAGGGCCAAAAACGTGTTCTCAGGTCGCTAGATGTCACTGAGTCACCTATTGTGTATGTGTGTGCGTGAGGGTGTTTGCTGTGCTGTGCACTAGTGTCTGGTCCGGGGACTTCCTAGACATTCTGACCCCCCTGACAAAATGTCACCTTGGGATCCCCCGCCCCCCTTTATGTTGTATAATTGAATGTATCCAAGGCCCCCTGTAAAGTGTTGGGCCCCCAGAACCTGGCGCCCCTTGCCTGGTTCCTGGCCCGGTACTGTCCGGGACAGGCTCCAGAGAAATAGGTTACATTTTCAGTCGCGGGAAGCACTGTCCTCTCTGCTGTACAGGCAGCACCCGACTGCCGCAAACCATCACTCACACAAAGCCTTACATAAGTTAAATTTTATGCAATTTGGATTTATCTTCCCGTAACATACAAAGTACCTTAGAAGAAACTGATTTGCCAGAAATATACTAGTATTATGTACTAAAAACAGATTAAATACATGAAAAGAAAAAGTGTAATTTTACTTTCAGGCATATGTTGCATTGACGCTTCTGCAACCTTATATTTTTTCATTTAAGCAGGTTTTAAGTCGAGAGCTGCCTGTTTTAGTATCATCGCATGTCTTGAATCACAGAGATCATTCCCATTATTATTGTTTTTATTACTATTGTCATTGTATTATAATTATTATGTCGAACACCTGCAAACCCATAGCCTGCCTTGCTGTAAGTAAAAGCTGTTTCTCTCTCCAGCATTAAGGTGGCTCATGCTCCCTGAAGATAAACATGCTGCAAAAGCTACCATCACATAAAAAGGCTGCATTTTCACACTAATTACAACGAAGGAGCCGCTTGACCTAAGCTCATGTGCATGAGTGGCGTCTCACTCTAGGTCATGTGGCCTCGGAAGAACCATCCATGACGAAGAGTCATCTATTATTCCGCTTCAGTTTGGGGAAATGATAAAAATGACTCCCCATGGCAAAAAAACTCAGTCACTCTACTCAGTCACTCTACTCAGTCACTGATACACATCACCTCCCAACCCCTTTCCTCCCGGATCAGCACCACACCAAATGACTGACAGCCAGCAGACGGCAGATCGTAATTACGGCCCTGCCAATCCACGCCGAGAGACAGGGCAGCTACCGGCCTCCTGCCGGGGGCCCTCAATTGATCACGTCTGACTGGAGTGGGATGAGGGTGGGACTGGCCAGGAAGGGGGGGCTGATGTGATACCCTGTTGGACCGGTGATTCTGATTCAGCGGCTGGTGGGCATATAGTGCTGAGACAAGCCTGTCTCATATGCCCGTGGAAGAAAGCGGGTCACCAAACCGAGGCTCTCGGTTTCATCACCAGTGGGGCCCAGAAGTCCTCTCTGAGCCTTTTTTGGACTCTTTACTTACATCTGAGACAGTCGGCAGGTCGGCAGGTCGGCCGGAAAGTGACGCTGCATCGCAACCAGGCTGTAAATATTAAAGCCAGGAAGAAGCACCGTTCAACAAACTGCCCTAAAACAAAAAAGCAGGAAATACCCCACTGATGCTGATGTGTTGGAAGCAGAAAAAACGAGCAACCAAGGATCTGAGCGACTTTGACAAGGGCCAAACTGCGAGGGCTGGACGACTGGGTCAGAGCATCTCCAAAGCGGCGGGTCTTATGGGGTGTTCCCGCTATGCAGGGGTCAGCGCCTACCAATAGTGGTCAAACGGTGAACCGACGATGGGGTCATGGGTCCCCAAGGCTCGCTGATGTGTGTGGAGAGCAAAGGCCAGCCCGTCTGGTCCGATCCCACAGGAGAGCTACTGTAGCACAAATCGCTGAAAACGTTAATGCCGGCCATGATAGGAAGGTGTCAGAGCACAGAGCGCATCGCTGCTTGCTGTGTTTGGGGCTGCGAGGCCGCAGATCGGTCAGAGGGCCCATGCTGACCCCAGTCTAGCGCTGCGCCTACAATGAGCATGTGAGAGTCAGAACTGGACCATGGAGCGACGGGAGAAGATGGCCTGGTTTGATCAGTCACGTTTTCTGTTACATCATGAGGACGGCTGGGTGTGTGTTGCTTACCTGGGGCAGAGATGGCACCAGGATGCACTATGGGAAGACAGCAAGCTGGCAGAGGCAGTGTGATACTCTGGGCAATGTTCTGCTCGGGTTCAGGCATTCATGTTGATGTTGCTTTGAGACATACCATCTACATAAACTTTGTTGCCGACCAAATACACCCCTGCTATGCCAAACTCAATGGTATTCCCTGAAGGCAGTGGCCTCTTTCAGCAGGATAATGCTCCCTGCCACACTGCAAAAATCACTCAAGAATGGTTTGAGGGACATGAAAAAAAGTTCAAGATGTTGACTTGGTCTTCAAATTCCCCAGATCTCAAGCTGATCGAGCATCTGTGGGACGTGAGGACTTGAAGGATCTGCTGCTAATATCTTCAGATACCACAGGACACCTTCAGAGGTCTTGTGGAGTTCATTCCTTGATGGAGAAAGTCACTGGTCACTGGGCCATTTTTGGTGGCTGAGGACAGCAGATCTTCCTTGCTGATGAGGAAAAGGCTCAACCCCTGATAGAGCAACACCCAGTACCTGAAAAGCCAAAATGTAAATGTTCAGCTGGTGTGATGAACTTGCTGGGGGCGGGGTGGGGGGGGGCTGTTGGGTGGATGGTGAGGTGTGGCCCAAGGGGGCCAGCGGTGATTTTCGGGAAGGATGTAGAGGGCTTGGTCAGAGATGTATGGATTAACAGCAAGGGGTTTGGGTGGGGGGGAACAAGACTTTCAGAGATAATTCTGTACGTGGGATTAGCAGGGAATGTGAAAAGCTTGGCTGGGAATTCGACTGGTGCTGTTGACGTGTAGAAGCCCGATTGCATCCATCATGGGCCAGGGGACTTCTGATACATTATATGGGGGATAAGCTGAACAGAGAAATCTGTTCCTTATCAAGGAAAAAAACTTCCATGTATAGTAAGAACTGAAGCTATTGATATATTATTCATTCACGAGTTTAGACTTTAAAAGTTCAGAAAGATGTAGTGTGTAGCCTGTTTTAATTAGGATTAAAAATGAAGAAACCTTCCTCACTGCAGGCTTCACGTTACAACAGTGTGGCCTGCAGCCGTCATTAAAATTAACACAGGTGGCAGAATAAAGATTATTTATGAAGTATGCCTGCATGCAGATTACCAAGAGTGAGCTGGACCCTCACCTACCGCTTCAAGGTAGGTGGTCCGGACCAGCGGACTGGCATGGGATGGCACCCTCGGCGGTTGATTCAGAGCTGGGGCACCGGCTGAGGGAGTTAGCTCATGGGGAGTTAGCTCATGGTGAGTTAGCTAATGGTGAGTTAGCTAATGGGGAGTTAGCTCATGGGGAGTTAGCTAATGGGGAGTTAGCTCATGGGGAGTTAGCTTCCTCTTTGCTATCAGTGAAGCACCGGGAATCGTCGCCTGACGATGAAGGCACTTCACAACACCACCTCAGCTGCACAGGATAGGATCAGATCAGGATGCCTACAGATTTCCTATAATTCCAGCCTCTCCCTTTGGTGTCTTCCCGCTCCTCTCAGTGGGAAGGGGGCGGGGAAGCAGGAGTGAACAACCAGAAGGTTCTGGCGGAGTGCGGCAGCGGGTGTTTTGCCGCTCTTTGTTCTGCAAAGCTGTGTTTGAAGCCAGAGGGAGGGAGCGGACGCCTCGCAGGCTGCCGCGGGACGGACCAGAGCTGCCGCCACGTGCTTGTCTGGGAATCACTGCGTGGGCCACAGCGGCATGGCTGTTCATCCAATTACCAGAACAGATGTGCAATCAAGCTCACTCTGTGTGACTTTGATTAAAGAAAATGCGATGTGGCCAATGTAGCGTTTTTAAATTAAATCTGCACAGTGCTGACCCCTATGGGCTGGAGGCCAGCATACCTGTGTCACCACTGTACACTTGACCTGCAAACCCAGTAATGGGGAGTGAGTAATATTTTCCTGTCTAGGGGGGGAGGTTTCCGATCCTCCATTATGCTGCAGCTGTGGAGGCCCAGGAGGGTAATGGGGGGGGAAGGGGGGGGTGGCCGCAAATAAAACTGGTCTGGGAGAGTTAGAGATGACAGACATGCCAGTACGCAACAGGCAGCATGAATGGCACCACATGCAGGGCAACCAAAGCCTAACCCATTCACAATTAAGCGGGAACCTGTTAAGATGAGGGTCCAATATAAAGGAAGAAATGTCTGCAAAATAAAGAATTCATTCAGATTAAAACCTGCACACAGCGTCAGGAGATGCGAAGGAGCGCTTTTCTCTGCATCTCTGCCTCCAAAGGTGTTCTAATGATATGAAGATCATGCTAAAGAACATGCTTATCAGATGTGGTGTACAGATAGGGTGTTACGTATACTCACACCCCTGCGACTCCAGAGGACGATATTTCCAACTGGGAGGCTGCCAACTGGTAGGATGCATTAAGACTGCAGTGGGCAGGTGGTGACGTCCTTCATGTTTACCACTGCTGGGGGAGAAAACATCTATCCAGAAATAAAAGACAAAGGTCAAAAGATATAGGTGGTAATATATGCATGAAATGCAAGACGGGGTGGTACAGACTGTAAGATCTCAGCTGTGGCGGGAGGGGAGATGTTTGGGAATTGACAGTTAGTAATGCGTTGATCAGTTTGTGGCAGGTAACCAAAGAGGGACACTCACTGATGGTAGTGGGGGGTGGGGAGGCCGGAGAAAGACAAGAGAAGAGCCCACTGATACCCTGTAGTAGCATCAACATCACCGACAAAGCGGGTCTCATGGTATGGTTCAGCACACATGTATGGACCTACCTCTTCTCTACCGCCCCCACCAGGTGGGGGAACAAAGGAGCAGGAGAACGTTCTGCTAGTTCTTCCGCCTGTAGCGCCGTCCTCACAATCCTGGACTCAATCCTGAGGCAGGAAGCGGGAAATGGCAAAAGGGGGTGGGCGGGGAGCTGGGGAGGTGATGGGGGGGGGGGGG
>JAOYFF010000041.1:3105203-3119251 GCA_025773925.1 Cryptomyrus ogoouensis | reverse complement strand
GATTTGTTTATCAGCCCCTGGCCCCTCCCCCCACATTATCACCCCCTCCCTTTTATTTTCTCTCAGCTCCCGCCTACTCACAGCTTCCCTTGTATGCTGAAGATAATTCTTTGGGTTCTTCATCAGCAGGCTAATGCTGTCCTGCCCCCCCCCCCACCCCTCAACCCCCAACCCCCGCATTGGCACAGGTACCAATCATACCAGCCCCGGTATCTCTGGGCATTTCTATCCACATGAAAGCGTCACGATTTATCTCAAAGGGCAAGACATAAGGAGAAACCAGGATACCAGGGATACTTTGCTTTGAAAACTCTGTCAGCTTTTGTGACACATGTGAATCATGCCATTCCTAATCACTAAATTACCTGAAGGCATCACCGAGCATGTGGAAGACATGCTTTCCGTAGCATCCGAGCCAGATTAGAGCCACACGATGAGGGGAAAAAGGGGGCCGTTACGGCTGTGTTCTAAAGCTTGGGCAGAAGCACTGGCCGTAGCTGTGCACGGCACGCAGGAGCACGTTGAGGGCCACGCCGAGCGTGTGTCACGTAGAGGGCTGCAGCTAGCAGCCAGCCTGCCAACATGCTGCTGCATGATCTACGGTGGACAGGCTTCGCTGTGTATGTGGGGGGGGTTTCAACAGGTTTGTCTAGTGGCTTTGTCTCCCGCCCTCTCATACCTGTTGACACTCCAGCAGAGTCGCACCCCCACCTCACCAAGCTCCTCTGACCGCTAGTGGACTAGTGCTGTGATGCTCCAACAGACTGGTTTCTGCTTATCTCCCTAGTCACCCGCAAGACGGGGGATGCAGACGAAATGTGGAACATCTGAAAATTCAAATCCCCCCTCCCCAAGACTGGGAGGTTCTCTGCACACTGGTTACCAGCAGCAAAGCAATCACTGGTCAGTCGTTACGATCACAATGGTGAGAGAGGTTTTTCCACAAGAGGAAGAGGGATTATTATATGTATGAGGTGGGGGTCATGGGACGAGGCATGTTATAGAACAAAAGTTATCTTAACGAGCCTGAGAATATATTATCTATCTATCTATCTATCTATCTATCTATCTATCTATCCTAAACCACTTATTTTTTATGGAGGGGGGTCTTCAGAATAAATGTTCTAGCTCTTCTTGCCCCCATCCCTCCATTCACAGGTCAGATCATGGACCACTCCATTCCCATGCGTGAGTCTGCAGCGCCATGCTCTCCAGCGGCCTCTGAGAGCTGCAGTCGCCATGGAAACGTGGCCAATCGCAACATCCGCCTGTTACATGGGTGGGGACAGCGCGCAACTTGAGCGGGCGTGGAGGGTGGTCAAACTTTAAAGACCACCTCTAAGAATGCGTGTGGGCCGACGCAGCATGGCTGTGAGTTTAGAACTGAGTGTGAGCCGCATTTTTAAAAACACACCCAGCGCAACTGAAGGGAAAGCAAAAAATAAAAAATACCAAAATAGCAACAGTTTGATGGGGATGCTTTTCTGTTGACGCAAAGCCCAACCGGGCATGACGTAAGCATTCGGAGATGCTGGACAGTGCCGAGCCAGCAGCCTAGTTTATGGCTTCGGTTAGTTTCCATGCCGTTCACCAAACACATGACGTTAGTGTTCTCTGTTTTTACCCTTCACATTTGCACATTGACATGCATAAAGGCAACAATGCAATGAATCAAATGCAACATTGCATATTTTTAATGTTGCATAAGTGTTGTGTACTTTACAAAGCCCCTGTTTTTAGATCATAATCCTTCCACGGTCTGTAAGAGCCACTCCGAACACCTGCAGCATTAGACGTTTCACTCAGTCAAGACCCCGTGGTTTTTTTCCTCGCTGTGTCTGCATCTTCGACGAGACGCTGATATTTCAAAGAGTTTAGTGGTTTATTTCATGGAAGTGAGCGCATATCTTTCTAGCAACGAATTTCTCTTTCTAACCGGCATTTATTCAAGGAAGGCTCTGGCACTGTACGCATGTCCTGATTTTGCTGAGCTCGATGTATCCCTGGGTCAACAAGGGAGGGGCTTGCGGTTCACTTCTTTAACCAATCACAGTCTTCATCGTATGACATCATCACATTGGTCTGTTTTTTCTGATTTCAAAACTCAAGGCTTCAAGCCATTAAGGCTCAGGTGGGGTGTAGCTCGGCAGGCTAAGCCTCTGTGCTTGTGATCTGCAGGTTCAACCTCATTATTATTATTATTATTATTACCATAATTATCATGAAATAAAGATGCACCCTTACATTGTTCTGTGCAGCCGTTGCAGGGAAGCATATTTTCTTCTCTGGCCATTTGACTTTTGAGACATTGTGGGATGGTTTCCAATTCACCCCCCCCCCCCCCCTTCACGGCTTATACCTTCAGATGGTCTCCAGAGGGTTGCAGCCTGTGCCACTAAACAAACACGACCAGGCGCCCCCCTGCGGCCCCCCGAAGGGGATCCTTCACCTCCAGGTGATGGTGGCAGGCCTCCTGAACAAACGCGGTGTGACCAGCTGGCCCCGTGGAGCAGGGTGTAACCTGGGCCTCTGCTTTCAGCCCTATCCTGGGGTCTGGGCTTCAGCTGCTGGGACTTGGGGGGGAATCGGAGCCTGATATGGCCGGTTCGACGCGGGGACTTCACTATGGCCATGAAGCCCCCGCACAGTCAGGGAGAGGAGAGCTCCCCACGCAAGTCATGCAGCCATTTGCTGTAGGAATGTTTTTACAGGAGGGACACAGTCAAACAGATGCAGCTACACGTGTATCAGGCAGGGTGGGGGGGTTCCCAGGACAAGGGACAAATGGCATTAGCATTTACATTAAGTTATTTAGCAGATGATGTTATAGTGACAGAGCAGACATTATATCACAGGCATACAACTGTCAAGGAGCCAGCTTGGGTACAAAAGCTAGACTGAGTTATGGGAACAACATGGTTAAGGAAATAAGCACTATACGAAACCGCATAGAAACTAATATTAGAAACACTATTCCTATAAATAACACCAAGACAGTCTAGTAGGAACTAAATCTACATAAAATACAACAGAAATACAACAGAGCATCTCACAGTGTCAAGTGACACCGTTCTAATGGACGATAACACACCGATAGAGAGTCAGTTGAGATGTTCCCATATTAAATGGGTCTTAAGACATTTCTGTGACTCTGTTGTGATTCTGCAGACCAGAGGCAGGTGAATAGATGTTCGACTGCTGATCAGAAATGGCCAGATAGATGTTTATGATCTCAGTGTAGGCAGGTACCTTTCCATTGAAGCCGCGAAAGCCACCATCAAGGACTTGAACTTGATGGAAACCATTGGTGAGGAACAAGGAGATGTGTAACACTTACAACCGGTGTGGCTGACACCAAAGGTCACGTTTGACTATGTACATAACTCACTCACCCCTTAATTCATATTTTTCACCTATCTATCTATCTATCTATCTATCTATCTATCTATCTATCTATCTATCTATCTATCTATCTATCGTTTCTCCCTACTTGGCAGTTTTTGGTTCTTCCTCTCTGTTGTCATCTGGCTTTTTAAAATTTCTCTGTCTTCCCTTTTTCCTGTTTTTTTTTTACTCTCTCTTAATGATGTGGGAATTTATCTCAATGCACCCATGTAAAGCGCCTTTGGATGACTATTGTGAAAGGCGCTATAAAGAATGAATTAGATAGATAGATAGCGGAAGAGGCTGGATGGATCTGTCTAATTAAGCCGGCAGGTCTGCCAGTACGGAGTTAAACTGAGATGGCCAAATGTTGTTGGTCTCTAATGGGTTTTCCTAGATAGTCAGACTGGGCTCATTAATTACCAAGGGCTCTCTGGGACCCAGGGGCACAGGAGGGCCACGGACACCCCGGCCAGTTCAGGGGGTCCAGCACTTCAGAGGGGCCCCAAATTATAAGTTTGGGGGCTGGCTCAGCAAAATCTACAGTCGGGGGACCCTCACTCGGGAAAATGTACTGAGGGACCCAATGTGACATTTTGTCAGGGGGCCCCTGATAGGACCATCCTGTGCTAGAAGGTCAACATCTGAGACTAGACAGGTTCTGTTGGTGTCAGCTATCAGTTTAACTCATACTGCACAAATTTCATAAACAGAGGTTAGGAGGCCTCCAGGTCGGCTGAAGGTCACATCATGGAATCAATGGAAGCCATGCAAATCCCACTGGTGACTCTCTGGTGCCACAGTATCCCCAAGGAAGAGGCTTTCAGCACATCACATCTCCTCAGCCCCACCTCCTTACTCACCGCCGACACGTCAGGCCGAGGTATGCAACTAAAAACAATAATAATAATAATAATAATAATAACATAAATATTACTAGGGCTTCAAGCTAAGTGCCACACAGTCTATCAACAGCAAGGTCTGACTACAGAGCCAAGCAAGCGTATGACATTATTCTGTGGTTTTGATATTCACAAATCATGTGCAGTTATGCTCTTCATCCATATGAATATTTGTATTCAAGCATCCAGAAATGTGTCTAAAGCAATATTTTAATTTGGTCAGCTGAACTGGTTGTAATTGTACCGTCTGTCTACCATGAAACCAATGAAGGTCCCTTCTGCTAGTTTGTCAACTGATACTAGACAGCTTCACTTATGCCAGTGTGCAGTCAGACATACATCATGTCAGATACTTGTTCCTTCCTGCCTGGGTTACCTAAATTCTCATTTGATACCTGCTAATCCACTTAGCGTGGCTGATCTTCACAGCAGTGAAGCATCCCACACAAAGAACACAAATCTTGCATGAAACATGAAAACTCGGTGGTGTAAACAAAATAAGTCCATCCCTAAAAAAGAAACACTCAACAGTCCGAATAAAATTTATCCATCCTTAAAAACCCGACAGTTTAAACAAGTGAAACAGCCACCGAAAGCCTGATTCGGTAGATATTAAAGCATTTTGTTGCGGGTACAGACGCCTTTGCAAAGCCCACTTCAACCCGCCGCCATGTTTATGGATTTGGGATCCGGTATTAGTACCGTGTAATGAGACAGAGCAACACAAACACTTCACTTTACAGTCATCATTGCAGCTGCGGTGGAAGAAAGGAAGAAATTTGCGCAGAAACTGACTTCTCAGCATTCAAACAAATGATTATGCATCTAAGTACTTCCTGTATTTACATGCTTCTGTTCACGCACAAAATGCCGAGTTCTTCACGTATAAATCGAATGTAAACTACTGTTTAAATCAGACAGAATGAACTTATTGAAATAGCAAACCTCCTTCATATGTAAATGAAAAACAATCGTTAGTAAATTGAAAACACGACCAAATAAATATTAAAATTAATTTGTCTGTTACCGCTTACCCATTTGTATAATTAAAAAGGAGGGTAAAATGTTTTCCTGAAACATCGGACGAACTGTCTATGCATGATTAATTGCCAAGATGCATCATTAAATGCCAATAAGTGCCTGTAATTAATGTCCAGTTTTGCAAACCTTCTTTATCACCGTAATGAAATATATGCCAGAATGTAAAATGTGTTAACGGTTAAATGCTCCTTTAAAGCAAATTTACCATTATATTAATAGATGTTGTTTTCATACATTCTTCTCTTTAATAATACCCCACATTTTCTGCACGTATTTAACGCGTACAGCCGAATTCCTTGGTCCAACTTCTAATATTCGAATGGCAGAGTCGGTGGTTCTGCGAGTCCCGATAATTTATTGTCAATTTGATAATGCTTCTATGTGTTCGCTTGTAATAAAGGCGCTGGGGGCGTTTGCCTAATTTCTCATTCCTCATTCATAACTTCGTCAGCAAAAGAGATCAGGCTTCCCCATAGAAATAGGGGGGTTTGGTGCAGTAATGTGAAAGTCATATTTCAGAAAATAAGTACTGAAATAAAAGGACTCTCGCGCTAATAAGATAGATAGATAGATAGATAGATAGATAGATAGATAGATAGATAGATAGATAGATAGAGCAAACTGTAAACAAATAAACAACAAAACACAGTTATGTGCAGCATTATGTAAGGCATGCCTGAAATGAATGAATGCATGCATATTCCCCAGCACAGCTCTACCACCAGCCGCCGGAAAGTGTTAGAAAAGACATGTGCTGCGCCGTTTGGGGTAGTTTACTCGCCCCGGCGCCTGGCTGAGGACGCGGTGTGTATCACTTTCATACTGATGGCTGATCATAAACGAAGCGCCGGTGGGTGGCTGCGGAGCCGCTGCAGGCGGCAGTGGTGCGCAGCGCGTCCCCCGCAAAGCGCGACTCCGCGACAGGGGCTCGTCCCACCGCGCTGCATTCAAATGCACAGCAATTATAGCGCGGGATTAGCGCAGGTCTACAGAGATTAACAGCAGATCACCCCCAGCCCAGACTCCCCCGGGGATCGACGCCTTTCCATTCATACAGACGCTCATTAAAAAGGAAATGTCTGTTCTTTTCAACACCATATTAGCGACTAAAAGTACAGATATCTGACGGTCGATAAAACGAATATTTTCAAGTGACAAAATAGCCTATATATCACAATGTTAACGTCACGTGGGAAAAAATACTAAAGATAAGGACCCTGAGAGAAAAACAAAACCTCATCTCTGAAAAAAACACCATAAATCACAAAGCATGAAGTTGTGGATGTCCAGCATCTCAGAAATGTGCCAATTTTATCAAGGCCCTAAGAAATGACATTTATCCCCAACCCTTTAGCTACCAGGCAATTATTTGCAATGTATTACAATTTCCAAACCATGTCCCTGCACCATTTTCTTAGACTTTCTTAGGTTCCCTCCTGGGAAAGTAATCTAAATCCATACTGAGCCGATTTTTAGCTGCCCTGAAGTTTGCCTGATGGTAAGTGTCCTGTCCAGCCCCGCCCCACTTGTCCGCTCCCTGCATTTCCCTTGGGCGTGGCTGCTAATCAGCAGCACCTGAAGCTTGATAGCTAATAAACACCTCTGCAAAGGCTTTACCCTGGTAGGTCGTCTTTTTCCTGTCACTTACTTGACAGTACATCTGAGGAACGTTTGATCCTCGTCAGTTTGACGTCATATAAAAAACTCATGCTGGTCGTGATGAAGCAGTGGACAAGGCCTCATCCGCCTTTCATGGCCAGATCATCACCACCCTGCTTCTCCTCCACATTACGAGACAATCCAGTCCTCTGGTGTCCACCTCACTGATGGAATCATGCTCTTAGATATGGAAAAAACTCCGCTTTCTCCTCTGAATAAAGCTTTTCTATAACATCAAATGCCTTTTTATTTAAATCTTACAAAAGGTAACAGTGGATAGCACTACAGCCTCACACCTCCAGGTCTGGAGGTTTGCATCCTCTGTGTGTGTGTGTGCATATGTTTGGTGTGTATGGGTGGGTTATGTATGTATTACATAGTAAGGACTAAATGTCCCACAATGATATGTCTGTTAATGTGACATTGTGGGGACCACAATATCAAAATACATAAAGAAAAGGCTCATGTTTGCTCAGAAGAGTGCAACAAATGTCAAGAAGTGTTTCTAGTTCCAGCTCATGTTATTGCGTTTGCATGTTTATGTTGTTGCAGGTGTAAATAATGCGCATTGTTTAGGTGGTGTGATTTGACATGTAGCATGTGGCCTCTGTGTGACGGTGACGGATTGGAGGGCTTTTTCCTGTCTCGATATGGGCAGGCACAGAGCTGGACGACTCTCGTGTTTTGAAGATGACCCCCAAAGCGAAGGTAACAGTGTCCGCTGCCTTTTAAACGGGAGTGCTGTCGTTTAGGCCTAATGGTCCCCTAGGGGACAATTACTCGGGGCAATGTGTCTTTCTGAACCACCCCCCCCCCATTCTGCCTCCACCCCACCTGCCAGAAAACGCAGAGACCAGGGGGGCGGGGCGTGACGCGTGTGGACATTCATTCTCGTCCCCCTGCTGAACATCTTTATATGGGCCGTCTGCCTACACTGCTGCCCCCAGTGGCTGATTTATGACCCCTCTTAACTGTGGCTTAAGCACATTTACGAGGTGTAGGGTTGCTGGGGAGGCGAGTGCACGCACAGGAGGGGGTATTTCCATACCCCCAGGGTGCCGAGCTCACAGTGAGCACAGCTGTATAGATGCCCCCCATCGTGTCCTCCATGGCTGCCCCCGCGGGCTCTTGCGTGTCCCTGTGACAGGTTTGGCCAGTGGACCTGGCAGCAGAGGCACAGTTTCTGCAGAGTCGGTCACAGCACCGCACAGTGAATGTGGAGCAAGACCACACGCCAATCGCAGGACGTGTAACATGTTCGATTTGTACTCGCGCCAATCACAGGACGTCTAACATGTTCGATATATACACTTGCCAATCACAGGACGTTTAACATGTTCGATATGTACTCGCGCCAATCACAGGACGTTTATCATGTTCGATATGTACTCGCGCCAATCACAGGACGTTTAACATGTTTGATATGTACTCGTGCCAATCACAGGATGTTTAACATGTTTGATATGTACTCGTGCCAATCACAGGATGTTTAACATGTTTGATATGTACTCGTGCCAGTCACAGGATGTTTAACATGTTTGATATGTACTCGTGCCAATCACAGGATGTTTAACATGTTTGATATACACTCATACTGGAGCCTATATTGTATCCTGAAGTCTGTCCAGCCCGCTTTTTGGAGTGGAATTGGGTGATCTCCCTCACGATTCTGAAAGGCACCCAGATCCCAGCCGCCATGCAGCGCTGGCTGACTGCATCGCACAGCCACATTGCACCCACGGGAGCTTCTGAGAGACGCTTGGTCCCCCCTCACAAGCGACAAGACCGTGGGACACTGGAGGCTGTGGTGATGAGAGAGGTCGCTCCTCGCCCGCCTGCGGTGCTGCCAGGTGTGCCTGAGACGACTCTGACTTTCCCACATCTGTCGGGGCTTTTCTGGGAACCACGGCTAAGACGTCCGGGGTGGGGGGGGGGGGAGGGGGGCGCTTGGCGGTCGGGTCGTTGAGTCGGTTGCAGGCAGCTGTCCGCCTCATTGCAGGCTCATCTCAAATCTCTGTGCAAAAGCAGCACAGCTAAAGCGTATCAGCAGCACAGCTAAAGCGTATCAGCAGCACAGCCAGGGCAGAGGTTACAGCTCAATTACAGCATTACCCTGTAATCCTTTACGTAGAGCCTCCTGCCCTCAGCAACATTATATAGTTACATAGGAATAGGACCCATTGTTCATATTTATCCTTCTCTTTAACATCCATCCATCTTTCTTAACTAACCACTTAACTAGGACAGGACAAAGGTGAACCTGGAGTCTCTCCCAGCAAACACTGGGCATGAGGCAGGGGACACCCTGGGTGGGACACCAGTCTAGTTCAGGGTACAATCACTGTAACAGGGGGTTTTAAGATACCTAACTTTTGTGAATATGGTGTAGGGAGACACCAGAGGATAACTACACAAACACAAGGACAACATGAAAAATACACACTCTTAAAAGTAATAAATGTAAAAAGACATTTGCTGGTAAATAGAACTTGAGGAAAAACTGTTTTTGAGATGACATGTGATGTGTGATGACATTCAAAGCATTTTAATGCACTTTGTGTATTAAAATGATCTTTACTACAGGTATGTTTGTAAATGAGTGGATGCAGCCGTGGGGTGTCCGTTTCCAGACGGTTGGGGAAGCTGTTACAGACCAATAAACTCCCTTTGTCTCTCATGGATGTAAGCGTTCATCCCCCTAGCTTTTCTCAGCACAGGAATAGAGTGGATGTGGAAATAAAAGTAGGCTTTCGTCTCCTTAAGATAAGGCTGACATTTACTCAGGGAGATGGGATTGGACTGCGGGGGGGGGGGGGGAAGCGACTCATCTGGGGGACCCTGCAGAGTGGGCAACATTCAGGCGTGGAGCGTTGCGATGCGCGTTCGGCTTTGTCTGGGATGCACCAGGCAGCAGGATGCGGGGAAACCATCAGGAAGCTGATTGGCCAGTCGCCTTTGGTACATCAGACCACGTTTGTACCCGTTGCCTGAGCCATGTGACTTTAACTGACATAGGACAGCCCTTATTGTAAACACTGATATCCCTGGTACAGGGTGGCCAGCCAATCCGAGGAGAAGTTCTGACTCTCCTGTGTTATTTTTCTCGTTTAGCGTAATGAACAAGCAGCCAGGCCGCCGTACCACACAAATGCTGCTTCTGCGCGACGCTCGATACGGGGGGCACCTCTCATTAATTCCATTTACTGCCGCCAGATTAAAGATGATACCATAAAGTCTGAGATTTACTGCCGCTGTGACGGAGTAAGTGATAAAAGATGTTTACTGTCCCCCCTTTCGGCATAAATCCCGCGCGCGCGCTCCTGACATTATCCGTCTTCCATCTGCTTTTCCCAGTACAGGGTCCCAGGGGGCCGGACCCTGTCCTAGGAGGAACACTGGTCCATCGCAGACACACTCTCATGCAAGGGGCAGGTTAGAGAGCCCTGTTGATCGAGCTGTATGATTTTGGACCATTGTAGGGATCTCACACACACACCAGGAGCCCGTGCAAACAGCACTCATCCAGGGCGGCTGCTGGATTCGAATCCCCAACCATAAAGGGGGGGCCCTAACCCTAACCCGCCCCCCCCCCCCAATACTGTCATATGGCCCTAAATTCCTGTCATGTGCTGAAGCATCATACGAGCGGAAAACACTTTGGCCCTTCCAGCGACGCACGGATGGTGGAACAGAAAATGAGTGACGGCCTTTTTGGCACATAAACGCCCAGAACAAATCATGTCATGTCCAGCAGTGAGGGCTAGTCCCCCGCTACAGGAAAACGGGTGCAGGGCTGCCTGTCGGTCAGAGGGAGCACTGGGCTATGGGTGGGTGTGTGTCCCTTCGTCTCCGTATATGACAGTGCCCTCGGGGACCTGCATCCAAAGCAGGGTGGAGGCCGAAGTGCGGAAGCCACTCCATGATTTTTTCACTTAGCACACGCCCACACCTGCATTGACTGATGTAGCTCATAATCTTACGTACTGGGTTTGCTAGATGTTTGCCAAGGCCGTTCCCATTAAGTATCTTCTCTGAATATGTCTGAATTAGACACGTTCTGACACTAGGATTTTGTTTTGACCAGTGGTTCCAAAACCTTTCCTGTTACACACCCAACCGTGTCAAACACCTGTTCCGTTCCACCATCAGATAATCTGACACCTGATGTCTGTGGGCTAAAATGGTAAACAGGAATGGTGACAGTACTGGCCCCTCCGGGCACCACCATGATGCTCGGAACCACATCAGATATGCAAGTTGCTGAGACGGCAGTGATTGATGAGGCCTGTGATCCTAGCAGCCATGGTATCCAAAACTTGCATCCTCTAGGCCAGTGTTTCCCAACCCAGTCCTTGGGGACCCACGTACAATCCATGTTTTCGCTACCTGGAAGGGAGCGAAAATGTGGACCGGGTTGGGAATGCCCTCAGCCGCCCCGGCCCCCATCCCAGCATGCCGTGCTGCTGACCCATTCTTTGATGGTTTCTGTATCACAAAGTTTGATTTCATTCACCCACAAGCTATTTCCAGGTCAAATCTGCTTCAGTCCCCTAGTGATGTTTGCAGATCAATGCTCTGCTGGGTGCTTCCCGAGACAGGAAGTTCCTGCCTGGGCGATGTCATCCTCATCGGTGGGGGGGGGGGCTTCCAGAGCCTAGCACCCTATCACCTCCTGCTTTCACAGTCACGCCTTGTATCAGGCCATGGTTAGCGGTTAGCTTGGTATCAGGACAGCTTCCACTCAGGCCACTGACAAACGAGTGCCCTTAGACTGTTTGCTCACCTGGAGCACGACCATCTTGGGATGTACTGAATATTTTTCCTTGGTTCCCCACATGCTTGTAATAATCTTATTTAGCAGCGACCCGTACAACTGATTTAACTTAACCAGTCTGTGTTTTTCCTACACTGTGTGGATGTTGGTTGTCGACCGGGACACCCTGAACATAAAGTGGACAAAAGGGACTTTAAATGAGTCCAGTTTCTCCTAGAAAGAGGACAAAGGACTCCAACAATTCCAGTGGGCTACCTGGCACAGTGACATGTGTCTGTGCCACAGAAAAACCCTCATCGATTGTCAGGGATTGGAACAGTTTTCAAAAGAAAAGCACACTATTTAACACTCATTTTAGCTTCCCTCAGTATTTTGCTCAATTAGAAGAATTTGTAATTGCGCTAATGATATGATGACTGCTTTTAAAATCTACTGACCCAGGCATCCAGGGGACAAAGTGTTCTCACTGGGGTCCAAAGGGGCCCCTCCAGTTAAGGCTTCTCCTTAGAGCTAACTCAGCTGCAGTTTGAGTCTGAGTCAGCCTGCGGGGGTACAGGTCTGCTTGTCTCAGGCACTGACAGGCCTTTGGAGCCCTGTAGATGGGTAACCCCAATACTGCAACCAAAAGCATTCAAACTGTGGTAAAGGATTGAGGAAATATTACTACATTCTTTATCAAATATTCCCTTTAATTTCATTGTGTCCGCAGTCAGCATGATGAAAAGGCCCCGAGTGCAGCCATCGCGGGCGACCTCCTGAGCCTCCTGAGCTTCCTGAGCCTCCTGAGCTTCCTGAGCCTCCCTTATGCCTTCCGGGTCGAAGGGCAGCACCACACCTGACATGGCAGGACTATTCCTCTCCCTCATGTCAAATTCACATCTTAATTTGCAGCCGCTCGTATCCGCAGAGGGGGAATCGCACACGTCATACCTCAGCCAGCGCAAATAAGTGCCAAAACGCCGGAACGAGTTTTCAAACGTAAGTGTATTTTTTAAGTGTAAGTGTATTGGGCAATTTCCTCCCAGATTAATAAAGTCTTCTGATTCTGATTTTTTAAGTGTAAATGTATTTTTTAAGTGTATTTCTCTGGCCTCTATGGCCTGCTGATAGAGTGATGTAGAGAGACACAGAGCTTGCAGCTGGAGATAGTAGGAGTGAGGCGGGGGGGGGTTAGTCCTCCCCAGCCTGTCATTGAGGGCAGCTGGGAGGGGGGTTTAGATGAGGACTAGCCTACACACATCCAAACCTCCAGAAGCCCTGCCCCCATCTCCTATCCACCCTCCAAATGCAACACACCTGGATCTCTGGACTTTTTGAAGTGTTCCGGTCTCCGCCCCCCCCAGCATGATCTACCGCTACGAATGTTTGTAGCCCCAGGGTGACGAGCAATGACTGGTCGCTACCCGATGGCGGCGTCAGAGGTCTGAAGTCGGTCAGAAGGTGGAGGGGGGGGGGCCTTGGGAAATAAAACCCGCCCTCGCTGATTGCTCGCGCGTGAGTCAAATAGCAGCCACTTCAAGGAAGAACCGCAGAAATGGGTAAGCAGGGAGTTTCTCGAGGCTTCCTGTGCTTTCTCATAAGCTGAACCAGAGATTGCGGTAACAAAGGTAAGGGCACTGCTGTCCCCCTGGCACGGAGGAGACCAGGCAAGGCCCAGAAATCACAGAGCAGCCATCCAGTCCTCATTTTCCAGCTCCGCAGCACTAACCAAAATAAACAAACCATTCACTCCTCATTATACTGATCTTACTTACCGGTCGAAGGGGGAATTCTTTGATATCTCATCTCACCCAAATAATTCCGGTTTAATTTGTGGCTTAATTAGCATAATGTTGGATTTAAGGGATCAATTATTTTCAACAGGGGTGTATGTGATCCTGTGTTAATCTGTATACAGCTTATGTTACATGGATATTACACATGCATGTGCAGATAAAATTTTAGTGAAATTCAGATGTAGCAGTAATAGTATGAAAAATAATATACACGTATCTTCCAGGATTTACCGACCAAACGCATGACGCTTAGAAAGACGTAACTACATACATACGTAGCGTGGGACAGAGAACCATTATCATAACCGGGGATTTTTTTCTTTCAAGAAGCGTTTTCTTTGTTTTTGGTTAAATTACTGAATTCTTCTGATTTCAGTCACCGGAATGGATCTCACTCCTTCACAAAGATCTCGCTGCAGCCTGAAGCTTACCCCCCCTCCTCTCTCTCTCTCTCTCTCTCTCTATATATATATATATATATATATATATATATCTTTCTCTTCCTCTCTTTTT
>JAOYFF010000041.1:3068071-3079755 GCA_025773925.1 Cryptomyrus ogoouensis | reverse complement strand
ACCATTTTGTCGGTCTGGATCTGGAAGTCCCACAGGATCTTGGCTCGCTCGTTCTCTACCACCTTAGGCGGCGTTCCGCACTTTATATGAGTCAGCAAGACACCTGAGATATATATATATGTGTGTGTGTGTGTGTGTGTGCATGTGTGTGTCTATAGATATAGACATGCACATGTGTATATATATATATATATATATATATATACACACACACACACAGCTGTGGAAAAAATTAGGAGACCACTCTTTAGTTTTAAACTAATCAGCATTTTAAAATCCTGGTTTAATTCCGGTTCTGCTGGCAGGAGGCTCTGTTGAGCAGCAGGTTGCATCAAGGTTCAAATTTTGTAAGACAGCAGTACACAAGAATAAGGTGAAGCTGGAGACACTGGGAAGGACCAGAAACCAGTCAGGTAAAGGGCGGAAGTGACTTTCTAATAGCAGAGATGATTGTTAACTTATCCAACAGTTTCTCATGAATCAGAAGATGACATCAAGTGACCTTCAAAAAGAATTTGAAACATTAAGAGCAGGTGTGAAGTGCACTGCTAGGACAGTTCGTATCAGGCTCCTAGAAGCAGGACTGAAGCAAAGAAGAAGCCCTTCATCACTGAGAAGCAGGAAAGAGTCAGGCTACAGTTTGAAAAAAATACGTAAATTATTCAGACACGCACCCATAAATTGAGAAATGAGTGAAACAAAAAATTGTGCTGTGGTCTCTCTTAATTTTTTTCACGGTTGTGTGTGTATAATGGTACTTTATATATTATAGTATTGTAGCATATTATTATAGTATTATACTATAGTATTCTGTTCATGATCCCTGGACAGCAACCTTCTCAGGGTCTCACTGTCATCACTCCATATTGTCTCCATCATTGTTACTGCACTGTTCATGCCGCTACACTGTCACTCAGGTTTCTTACTCTTTACACTGTTATGCTGTCATTGCACAATGTACTTTAACTTTATAACTGCATATTGCACATCTGTAAATCTGTTCAAATCTGTATTATATTCAAAGTTCTATTTAAAAAAAGATATATATATTATTTTTTTCATATCCCTTGTAACTGTATTCTTGCTTATTCCTTCTTAAATTATTCTGATGTTGCACAGATGTTGTATATGCATGTGAGAAATATAAAGCCTTGAATCTCACTGTTACACATATGTGTGTGTGTGTGTGTGTGTGTGTGTGTAGCCTAGTTAGTAGAATTATGTTTGACAATATTGACCAAATTCCCAAAAGTCTTTTTCGACTCTTTTTCTTTGGGGGGGGGGGGGGGGGGACACACTGCAAACTATTTCGTATAAAACCGACTCGCTCTTACACGGAATAACTTTGCCGCATGATCATGCGTTACTGTAAAAGCGGTAAAATAACAGGGTCCCACGTGGCCGCTCTCGCGCGCAGACACAGTACGGCTAATCACCATTCCAGCTCCATAGCACCTTTCCTCCTCGGTACAGGTATCGATCTCCTCCTTTGGAGCATGCATAAGCTGTGTTTCTGATATTTGAAGTATCAATGAACCATTATTTTCTTCATTAAAATGAGATAATAGTACAAGTAGTGATAATGACCGGTCCATTTTAAACATGCCGCTTAGCATAATATTTAACCTGCAGTTTCTGGAGGGGGGAGGGAGGGTTAACGAACGGGCTAACTGAAAACTGCCCAGTCTCGTTGTTTTTATGCTATAGAAAACCAAGAATTTCCCATCACCCAATATTTGCAAATTATACTCAATGCTGCCGGCAATGCAGATCGTTTTGACAACATTGCCGTGGAAATATTTAGAAAAAAAAACGCAAAGTCTAATAGTAATCAAAGTTATTTACTACAAATGTAAATCACAATAAATGGAATTGCTACATGGAAGCAATCAAAGTACATGTACGTTAGTCTAATTATGTAATTTCAGAAAGATGACTGAGATAAACAGAGCTGGAAACAGACATCAGCCTTATTAAATAGTCGTAATGACACCGACATATTAAAGAATCAAATTTAAAAAATGCAGATGATTTTTCAAATAAACAGGGACATTGCATGAAAAAATGTCAGTATAACAGACACTGGTGTGAAGCTATGAATCCTAATGTTTACATAGGCCTATGTATGATTGTTTTACCAAACAGAAGCAGGATTTATGTATGTGTATGCCAGAACAAGATAAAAAACACACCATGTGTGTCTACGAAATTAGCCAGTTATCCCGTATATCAAAGCAATTAGACAACCGGTCTGATGGGAAGACTCAAATGTAGGCCTAACACTCTGAATACCATGCGTTTAGTTACGGTAAACGTTCATATATTTTTTTAATTAATTGTGGCAAAAATAAAAACTTTCCCTCGACAGACTGAAGTGTAGCGCCGACGACCAACGTGGCTTTTCCTGACGCCGCTTCTGATTGGCTCAGAGTTACCTGGCGACAAGCTGGCTGAGAGCTAATAAATGTCTGAAGTCAAAAGAGAAAAGCATTTGGCAGTTTTGATTAACAAACGATTTCCTGAGTGACGACCACATCAATTAAATATAATTTAACATCGAATTCTACTTCTGACTAAGAATAACGGGATGTTCTACACACCCTATAAAACCTTTAAGGAATTTTACACATCCTGTAAAATATCCAGGTGTATTCTGGCCGTTACTGGGCTTCTTTCTTCTTCCTTCAAACGTGCTGCCTCCTCGCTCAGTTCCATTAACTGATTCCTTGTTGCTTTTTATAACTTCACGCGTAATGCCGCACACCGGAATAGCTAATCTCTTGCTTAGCCTATCTTGCGGCTTCTGGATCTACTTTCTCCTCAGATCGCTTTGTCTCAGATAAATAAGCATCAGTGAAAATCCCGCCATATTTATTTACGTAAACAGATTTCCCACAGAATAACATTTTTGACTATGGTCTAACCATTTATCTTTGATAACTGCGGAAGAAAGTGAAAGAATTTTGCTTTCATTTACCTATGTTTTTCTTTTTTAAAACCATTTTACTTTTACCATATTTGACAGTGTAGTTTTATTGTATTTCATATACTTTTTTGCTGGTTATTGTGCAATTTCTAATTCTCACATTACATTAAAACTTGAGTAACCGTTGTGATCTGCCAATTAACTCGATTAAGCCTACTATTTAGAGTTTTTAAATTAGATATTTAAAGTAAAATTAATTGCATGCCGTCATTATTGGGGTTTATTGTGCATTGTCATGCGTATTGGCATATACATTATTGTGTGGAGATGTGAGAATATTGTATAGGCTAATACCATTTTTATCAGTTAAAATCCTGCTTTTAAATAATCCAGAATAAATCCAATATTACCACTTTGCTACTAAAATGAGTTTTGCTTGAACATTTTATCTGCGACAACATCGAATTTACCCCGAAACATACAAGGAGCAAGGATATTTTAATAATAAAACGCATGAACGTACTTTTATAAATTTACACTATTAAGGCCGTGGAAGCAGTGGCTGCAGAATAAGCTAGCAAATAGCAAATGACTAAAAGATCAACTTCCATTGTAATCCTCTGTTAACTTTTTAACAGAATTAAGTTTCTAGGGTGCCTGCCTGTATACCGCAGTTACACATTACCGTAGCATTCAGTCACTCGCTCAATATTTCTCATGAGAACATTCCGCTCTGGTAAAGTCAGTTTGGTATTTGAATAGTACAAAGGAACCGCGTCTTTTTGATTGGCCACGGGGCGCACCAGTGGGAGGAGCAAGAACGTCAATCTTAGACAAGCGCGACGTCCTATTGGTGCAGGGCGTTGTGGGCTGAAACCTTCACGAAATATATCTTGTGCGCTAAGCGGCTGAAGCCGTTGATTCCTTGCGTGCATGCGGGAGGCTTGGGGGAGTTGTGTTTCAATGTTTCTCTATACACGCCACACTGGTCGTCGCTCAGAAGCAGACACAGTGGTTTCACGTAAAAGGGAGTCCCGTTTCTTGATAAGGGAAGAGGGGGAACACAAACACGGCAGTCCGTGATCAACGCGATGGAGTGCGCGGTGGACGCACAGAGTCTGATTTCGATCTCTTTGCGGAAAATCCACAACTCCAGAACGCAGCGAGGAGGCATCAAGCTGCACAAGAACCTGCTGGTCTCGTACGTGCTGAGGAACGCCAGGCAGCTGTACATGAGCGAGAAGTACGCGGAGATCTACAGGATGCAGCAGTACGAGGAGGTGATGACTGTGTGCAACGAGATCCAGGAGCTGGTCCCGCTTGATCTCGCCGAGGACAGTGAGGGGTGCTGCGTTAGCAGTGCTGGGGGAGAACCGGCGAGCCTCTGCGGTGCGCTGCATCCAGCGGCGTCTCCTCCGACACCGGTTCAAGCGGCGCCAGGCTGCGCTGCGCTCCACGGCGAAGAGGCGTGCAAGGAGCAGGACTTCTACCGGAGCTGCTGCGCCGAGCCCTACCCCTTACCCAGCTGCGACTTCTCCCCACCCGGCGCGCACTGCAACAAGACAACGGTGCTTGACCTGGACACGCATGTAGTGACCACGGTGGAGAACGGGTACCTGCACCAGGACTGCTGCGCTCCTCCGCAGCCTTGCTGCCAGGGCGCACCGGCGCTCGCCAAGAAGCGCAAAGCGGACTTCGCTTACTACGCCGAGGAGGTCCCGGACTTTGTGCAATGCAAGAAGGCGAGGTCCGACGACTTCCCCTGCCCGACCTCCGAGCAGCTGGATTCTTCGAGCATTTCCAACCTAATCTCGATCTTCGGCTCGGGGTTTACGGAGCTGGTGAACCGGCAGGCGGACTTGGAGCAGTCCCTGAACGGACAGTTCTGTAGCAAGCAGGTCTTGGCGAGCCTTGGAGCGTGGACAAGAGCCATCGTGGCGTTTTGACTCCATGGCGTGTTAGTAGAAAAATAGTTAATGAAATTGTACAGAATTTAAGACAAATTGGTTTTATTTTTGCAAGAAGAGTACCTAGGCTATTTAAATATTTGAGCAGGTTTTGTCTGTTTCATTATCGTTTGAGACATTTGAGAGGGGGTGTTGGTCTTGCCACATGTGATGTGTAGGCTTTTCCTTTACATCTAAAATGCTAACTTCAAAGATTTCACAGCAATTAGATCATTAATGTCATTCCCGTTTAACAAACTCCAGTTTCGTTGCCTTAAACTCAACGCATACTGCTGGCTAGATGTGTCGCTACACACATTTTCTTTTAACGAGTGAAACATTCAGTCACTTAACTTTGCCTTCGTGGAAGGAATAAAAACGTTGACACAGTTTCCTACTAGAACACTACACGAATGAATGGATATTTAAAATATCAGTTTAAATGGAAAAGTCGTTCTGCGTCTTGCTCAGACACCAGTGCTGTTTTTTGTAGCTTTTTCTTTTTATACACTAAAAGGTAATTATTTAGAGCAACGCATATAGCCTAGCTATATATTGGCGCTTTTAAGTTTTTTTCTGTTATTCGTGTTAACGTGGGCATCAAAAGTATACTCTGGGTTTTAGCTTTATCCAGACAACAGTGTAACGGGAATCTTGGCACATCCTGACGATGTGACCGCAACGTAGTCGAAATATTCGCTAAAGAGTGAATGTGGGAAAAAATGATTTTCTTTCCCCAGTGAAACTGTAATATGTATGTTTTTGTTTTTCATAATTCGTTCTCTCTTGTGGTCTTCACTGGGGTGCTGTGTGTTGTCAGTTTGTGGGACTTGTAGTCATCTTGTGTCAATTTTCCCATCAACCTTTAGATTGGAGTAATGACTTTTCACTACAACTCCCAGAATGCACACAGTACATAATTTCATCCATCCTTAGGTTTTAATAGCAATTTGGACTGCTGAGTTTCATTTTGTTTTTTATTTTCCCGTACTTTACTGCAAATTGGTGTCTGATCCTTCACGGTAATTCACTATGCCAGCATTGGTTTTGTGGGTTTTAAAGTTTCTGCTATCCTGACCTTTTGTTTTAAAAAGGCAGTTTGTGATTTAGCCATGCACCCTCTCAGTATAAGCACTATGTGTATCAAAATAAAAACTTTTTTCATTCTCCATATTTTTGTGACTGATTCTGTTCACACGAAACTATGATACATGATAAACTGGGTAAAAGTTAACACCATTTAAATATTAATAGCTGGAGGCAGTTCTTGCTTTCTTATGTCAATATGTGGTAGGCCTTAAGATCTCAAGAAAGGTGCGATATCTCCGGAATTAGCATGAAAGACAGTCTTTGCATCATTGGGAAGCCATTCTTAAGCCGACCGTCCCGGAGTGGAATCTCTTGAAGCCTCTCACAGTAACTAGATAATGCTGGTTCTTGCTGATTCAGAAAGGCAAGGATTTTTTTTATCGATCACACCAAGCTAAGCGGATCCCAGAATAGTGCCAAGTTATGAAGTTGCACATTTTAACTTTTGGAACAGCTGATAATGATCCATACCAGAATGGAACAGTCTGAGATTTTCCTCTAAGTGACTAAAACATGTCCATTGTTTTCGTTATTGGAATAGATTAACTAGCCCACAACCTAACTAGAAGAACTTGCCAGTAAATTATTGTGCCCACTATTTTACTGGTACCCAACAAGTAAACACTAACTTTGACCATAGTACAGATGTGTAGATATTTCCATTTTTGTGACGTGGGCAGAAATGCAATTACTCTTTCTGATGGGTACGTCGTCAAATAACTTTAAACTGCAGGCGTACCTCAATGATAGTACTTTACCAGAAATTAGAATCATGTCGTTTTTGGTATCCCTTAATATCCACGATCAGTCAAATGTGATCGCGTATATTACATATTACAATGCCTTTCATCGTGGTGGATTTTTTCACGTCCAATACCTCTAGATGCAGTGTATGTCTGCGCGTTATTTCGCATAGTCCCAAACAGCGCGCCGCTCACTTTCCTTCCTTGGCAGCGCTTTCGGTTTATCTCTGCTACATGCCACTTGGTGGTGTTCTTCAAAATCAATGAATGAAGGTGGTATTAAAAAGCCCGTGAGCAACAGCGCATGCTGACCTCGGCCATGCGCTTCCCCGCGTCTCTCCCCTCCCGTCCTTTCCGCTTCCCATTGCTGCCCGAAACCTCCAGCGAATCACGACGAGATCCTGCAGGTCGTTTAGCTGAAGTCGCTAATCGCCAATAGATCATTTCAAAGGTTTGATGTGTGTTATTTCTGTGTGTTTATTTTCAACATATTCCTCAGTTGTAATATGCGCGGTGAATTTTCCTTCCGCTTTTTGGTGGTCTTTATTCGCACAAAAATCAACCAATGGATTTACGAGTTAAAATAAAATGTGTTGAAATGGAAATATATAGTTAGCATAACCTAATATTTAAAAATGTTAAATAAATCTATTGTGAATGAGTTACAGTCTTTGATTATATAGCTATTGATTTTTTTTTCTTGGAGTGACTAAAAACATATATACTTTCCTAGCCGTATTTTATTCTAAATAATCTAATAATTTTATTCATGTACCAGTTATCGTGTATTCGTCTTTAACTATAATTGTTTTTAAAGAACATTTCGCTCCATGCCAAATATAAGCTAAAATGTCCCAGTTTTCTGTTCTGAGTGGATTGGGGACTGATCCGGTTGGTGGACAATGAGTGCCTCCTAGCGGCCGCCATAACAAATAGCACACGTCATAAAATTAGTACGCAAATTGCTCTGCAACCTATGTTCTCATAACTCGAAATACTGGAGTCGTTAAAAACGAAGATTCAAATAGCAAATGAGAACAGCTATATAGTCAATATGAATGGAAGAACGGCAGATTATGTTACACGGACAATGCTTCAAACCAGGTTAGTCAGGTCGTAAGTTAACATTTATTCGCTGTATCCCTGTCGTCGGTGCGAACAGAATTCCTGTTTGTCCACGACGAGGTGAAAACGTGGGAAAGAGGGAGGAATGCTGAACTTCTTACGTAATCAAAGACGAGACTGCACGCACCACTGTTTAAAATAAGCAACAAAGAAATAAAGTTATTTTATTCACTACAAACTTGACAACGATCTATGCTAATGAGACCCAAGAGGTAGGCCTACACAATGCGAGTAATTATGGGCTTTGTACGGATGTTTATATTTTAAGATCTTGTCTTTTCAGTTTAATCACGTTGTCCAATGACTAGGAGACAACGCCCATAAGCGGCACAGGTACCAGCCCTGCTTTCCTGAATCATAGAAGCAGAGCTTGGTTTCTGTGAGCTGACCCAACAGCTTTAAGAGACAAGCAGTATGAAATTTTTCACCATGTGGTAGTTGACCGGATGACCAGGGTAGTCTACGTGCTGCATTATTGTATGAAGTATATAATTTTAGCACTTAATCCGTTTTCACATTTACCGTAGCAGGCATCTAGGCCTGCGTGTAAACAAACGTACTTAGGTCCGTGATACAAATTCTGTTATTGTGCTTATTATTCTGTATTGTAATGGGTGTGATTTTACAATTAAGTGCCTATGTAGTGAATTTTACCTTTCAGCAGCACCGCAGAATTGCGGCAAATTGAGGATTAGGAAGCCTAGGAGCAGCACGGGAGACCCCTTCTTAATTTGCACGTCATGTGACAGGAATGGAGCGCGCCGACGCAAGACAAACGATTGAGGTGTTACGACCAAGTTCAAAATACAGATGATTTGCAATGGGCATATATTTTATTCTAAGTAAGTCAATTCAAATCAGAATAGAAATGTCACCAGTGGTGTCAGCATCATCTACAGAAGGCATAATATCCGTTACACACCTAAACATTTCATGCCTAAATATTCGCAGGGCATTGTGGTCTACTGACTTATAAAATTTGGAACTTAAAGATTCAGGACAGATTTTGAGCGGACTCTCCTAATACTATGAAAGTCTACTAAAGTACCAAATTGGTATGTCTGTGACACAATAACTCACAGGATTTAGGTTCAATTAGGGCCCTGATATGAAAACTGTGAAGTCTGTTTACTAATCCATCCATCCATATCCCATGTGTCCACAGCGGCTTGTCTGCTCATGGTGCACTTGATTGACAGCAATTCATTTTCATACACAAACAATATCTTTATTGAGACTTTTTCCAGCTTATGTACAATTTTAAATAATGTAAATGCATTAAAGAATCAATGTTCTTTACTACCCAAAGAGTCGTCTTAGCCAAGCAGTGTTTGGATGCCCCGCTTACCTCAGACATCACCACACTGCACCGCCAGTGGATGAAACTAGCTCTGTTCAGGCAGACTGACTACAGGAATACATAGTAAATCAGATTTACTTTTTAATTCCGTTGACTTGTGCCAAACTAGGGTTCACTTACATTATTTTACTCCCACGCTGTCTGGATATTTATACAAATAAATAGGTACATGGGTAAAAACAGCACTGGTGATGACTTGCATCTTCTGCTAATCCACACATTCAAACTGGCACACAGAATGTGATTGATCTCGGGAGGGAAATAAAAAAACTAGAGATTTGGTGTTGGGGGCATAAAGTGAAAATGAGGTTTTACTGTACAGATTCCTAAGCGCTGAAATCCCCCCCCCCCCTCCACGATTCTTGGCCACCTCCACCCGGCTCCTCTGACCCAGACCCAGACTCATGGCTTCAGGGGCTGAATGGAGAGCAGGCTGCCGAATTTGAAGTGCTGGATGACAGGGAACTTCTCCAGACACTGGGGGGAGAAGAGGACAGAGCGGTCACATGGCTGGGGGCTTGCTCTTGCCCTCTCAAATACAGAGATGTAGACAGACACCTGAGTAGGAACAGGGCAGGGAGCCACAGAGAAACAGGCAGACTGACTCAGCATGAAATGTGTTACTCAAGTGCAGGACTGAGGACGGCATATTTGTGGAACATTCTAAAGCAGGGGTGGCCAGTCTTACTCAGAAAGGGCCATAATGTGGGGGGGGCTGTTTGCTGCACCTCCCTAATTAGATTACCAACCTGGGTTTTAGCAGCTGACCTACAGGTTATCCCAAAAATCTGCACACACACCGGCCGTTTGCGGATAAGATTGCCCCCCCCCCCCCCCCCCGCTCTAGACCCCCCTGCCGCTTCCCTCTGGGGAATAAAAAAAAAATACTTGGCCAACCAGCTTACATCATTTAGCAATTGAACCCTGTGTGTCACACACAATTGTTTGACATACGACTGGGTGACGTTTCATATACGGGTCAATCGCCTCAAAATGTACATGAAAATGTGCAAAAATGCCACAGAGAATGGAGAGAGAAGCAAAACAACCAGGAGTACAGGGAACTGAGGGAGGGGGAAATAAAGGCTTAGAGACAGAGTGAGACCCAAAGGACGTGAGGGTATGAACTGTGTGTCTGTGCAGGAAGGGGGGGGGGGTAACGGTTTTCTGGAAGCGCCTCAGGATGTGGGTCCCGGAACAGGAGGTGGGGCCTGCATCTGTACTACTTAACCCTTCCCTGCCTGGTACAAACAGCCAAAGCTTCCATCATCCCATCCCTCTGCATACATCTGGAACATGGGGGGAGACTCACAGGAGAGAGATGAAGAGCATATAAACTGTCAAGCCACAAATCATGGTGGGATTCAAACCCCAAACCAGCAGGCATGTGGCTACAGTGCCAGTCAGTGAGCTGTCCTGTGATCTCATGCTAGCAAACTAGCACTAGCATTTGCAGGAATAAAGCATGAGCCTACAGGCAGAAGAGTCACCTTAAGGGGGCAGCTTCAGCGACGTACCGAAAGCCTTTTCTGAAGAAGCAGCCCCACATCTGACTAAGAAATAAGGGTTTAGACTCACTGTAAAATACCCAGCCCACGGTGCAAGTCACAAGAGGCACCAAACTTTTGATTAAACATTGATTAAACCATTAACAGCAGCCGATTAAATAGTAATGCATTTCAGATGGAGCCAAAGAAAACAGACGCAGCCTTAAGTCAAGACAAAAACGAACACCAGGCGACACAGGATGGATGTGTATTTGAAGTCAGCCCAAAAGCAGCCCACAGACTGTATTATCTGGCCTAAACGGACCTGTCAGTCAGCCCACACGCTGGCAGGCTACCAATAGTAAGGGTAGCAAGAGGGCAGGGCCACCAGCTAACAGAGGAAGCACTGACTAAACAGGATGCACACAGCCAGTCACTCTCTTACACAAGGCCTGGTACTCAGGTCATTTATATGTAAAGCTGCACGTATGTGCCTTAACATGCAATTCTTTTAACCCTGAGAGACCATCCACTTCATTTATTTAAATGGTTAAGATTATTCATGTTTAAGAGTCTTGCTTTGGGTTACTGTAATACTGTCAGCTGCTCAAATGGAAGCTGAAGGGTGCACATCCTGCATGCAGTAATAATTGACAGCTGTCCATGAAGCTGAACGTTTTACTGCTCAGACATGTTGTTCCGGGGTTCACAGCAGGGGGGCGCATCTATCAGGGTCTGCAGCACCCCAGGTCCTACATCACGGCACTACCCTTACCTCAGCTTTGTACATTCTGATGAGTCCCTGATTGACTTTGGACCAGGTGGGCACTGCACTGATGTTCCACAACTGGTTTGAGTGCTCTGCAAACGGGCCAGTCTTCATCTGCAGGGAGACATGTGAGGGCTGTACTCATTTGTAGGGGGGGGGGGGGGGGGGGACTAAAATGGTTGCCATCCACCCCCACAACCCCCCCCAAAAACCCCCAAAAACCCCACCCCACCTTCCTT
>JAOYFF010000041.1:3019274-3068061 GCA_025773925.1 Cryptomyrus ogoouensis | reverse complement strand
CGGGTGGGGGGATAAAGGGGTGTGTGGGGGTGGGTGTGGTGGGAGGGGGGGGAGGGGGGTATGGGAGAAGAAGGGAGGGGGGGTGGAGGGGGGAAGGGAGGGGGGGGGGGGGGGGGGGGGGATTACAAGTGTGTGCATACAGCTGCAGAACCTCCTCCCAAAGACCCACAGAAACCCACCCCAGCTTCCTTCAGGTGTTACCAGTGAAAAGGCCATTATAGCAGAGCACACGATCCACCATGTCCACAGTGCATACCTGCATCTGCCTTTGCGACCGCTTACAAATGACAGCGTGGCAGATCCTGGGACACTGTCAGGTCAGATGACCTTGGCAGATGGGCGGAGTGAACCCCACACAGACGTAAGAGACTGAGAAACCTGCTGACATAATCCTGCAGGCTATTTTCTCACCTCATTAATAAACTTGATGCACTCCAGAAACATGTAGTCCTGGTGGTGTTCATTCACCATCTTCTCCTCCACAAAGTGCCTGGGCTCCAAGGTGGGGTGATCTGCAAACCAGGAGCGCTCAGGGACGAAACGGCACCGTCTCTCCACTAGGGGTCTCTGTTTTATCCCGCCATTTACACGTCAGCTGTGCATACCTATGAGCTGGGAGCTCCCCCAGATGAAGGGCAGAAACTGAAAGTCATCAAGCCCCCAGACACCCTGGCTTCCTGCTGGTTCCATCCTATAGGTCTTCTGTAGCTTCCGCATCACTTCCAAATACCTGCAGGAGATGCAACAATTGTTGGTCATTCAAACAAACAATTCGCATTTCGATTCAATCAAGCAGATAAAAAGGAAACAATTCACACACATATAAATTGTTTTCTAAAGGTTTCCTAATGGAAAGATCCTCCTTCACCAACCATGAGGAGTTTATCAATCATTTCTGATCATGTGCTGCTGGATCAGGGAGAGTTAATTTGGTGTCTGGCTGGTGACAGCAGCCGAGGCAGGCATGGCCCTGAGGTGTTCCTACGTGACAATGGGTGACTAAAGCATGACCTTTCCCCTCTCAGAAAGACAGCCCCCTGAAGGAAAGGCGCATACCGGTCAAACACCCTGAAGATTATGGCCAGCTGGTCGTCCACCATCAGGACGCCGATCTTGCAGAGGCAGCAGAGAAAGGCGGCAAAGGCAGCCTCGTGACCTGCAGGAATGACGAAAATCATGGCTGCCGAGTCGCATTGGCCAGTGAGGACGGGAGGTAACTTTCAGCAGAGGCCTGCTTCCCAGCAATCAATGATCCCCAATTGTAACCCAAATGTCAGCGCTTACATGAAAGCTGTTTTGGCTCTTGGAAAAGCTTATGAAACATGTGCTCACAAAGGTGCAATCCATACTTATACATAGACAGAGAGAGCTCTCATTTTTATTTCATTGTATACCATTCCTCTAGTCCAAGTGATCCAAATAGTGAAATATCGCTTCTGTTTTTACAGATGCATCGCCCACCAAAAATATAATACTGGCATACTCACTGGCATCACCTGGCAATCAATGGCATACAGTACTGTGATAATATTTTAAAGTTCAGTAGTGCCTGCGGTTCACGAATACTGTGGTCTATGAACAATTTGGTTTGCGACCAAAAATTTTTTGGGAAAAAAATGCATTGGTTTGTGTACAAAATTTGGTTGATGGAACAGATTCCTCAACCAGATTCCTTTTTTTATACTAGTGTATCACCGGCAGGGCGCATGTCCCAGCATGCCCTGCGTGCAATTGCAAATAGAAGGACCACAACAGTCAACCAATGAGCACCGAACCCAAATACACAGACAGGAAACACAAGGTTGTCAGACGCCGAACTGCAAGACGCACACGGTGGAAGATTTACACACGGTAAATACACACGAGGATTGGACCATTTACACACGGTAAATACACACGAGGATTGGACCATTTACACACGGTAAATACACACGAGGATTGGACCAGGTACACACGGTAAATACACACGAGGATTGGACCAGGTACACACGGTAAATACACGAGGATTGGACCAGGTACACACAAGACACGGGCAAACACACACGCGACAACAGGGAAACACAACCGTTAACATTAACAACAACAATACAACAGTTAAGGACTGTTAATAAAGAGCGTGATTTCCCTGGCAAGAAAGTCTCCATGTCTCTCTCTGCTCTCACAATGCCTCGGTCTGCCCGTCGCCACGCTATATTGTGTTTTTCTTTAAAGTTTTTACTATAAAAACCAGAAAATTAATTTAAAAAAATTATTTGGTAGGCTTGTAAACAAATTAATTGAATTTCAGTGCTTTCTTATGGGAAAAATTGCCTTGGTTTGCGTACAAATTGGTTCACGACCACTTTCCTGGAACGGACTGTATTCGAGAACCGCAGGCAGCACTATACATCCTTGTCCCCATACGACACAAATTGAAACTTTCCTTAAATTCCACAAGGTCTAGTGGCAATACAGAATTTCCCACTGGGATCAATAAACTCCATCATAATATACTATCTGGCAGCTCAATACATCCACCTGAGAAAAACCCCCAGTCAAATGTACCTTCTGTTCTATGCAAGCTACTCAACACCTGGTTGGGAAAACTTGCATTCTACACCAGCAGTCACCCAACGTTTCATACACGAGACTTACAATGATGGAAACAAAAACACAAAAACAAAGCAGGCGCGCATGGAACTGACAACTATAGGTAGGACATTTACAAAAAACAGCAGGTGAATGAATTACAGTACATAAAGAGAAACAGCACAAATTAACCTTTGAGCAGGAACTGGGGTTCTTAGAGGTGTATAAATAATTCATGCAACTAGAAGCTCTCAGGAAAGAAGCAATTATTGAGGATGCTTCCTCTCTCGTAAAGACCACTGACAGTCCCCCACCGCCACTCACAGCCTGCCTACAGAGTATCCTGACCTTCAGCTCTGCACGCATCTTCTCAGAAACTCTCAGACTGGCACCCACGGAGACAGCGGGAATTTCCAACCGTGGAACGGACCGCGATTACCTGTCCCGTAATCTATTCTGGTGGAATTCCCCACAGCCTCCTTCAGATAGACGGCTACCTCCGGGGCGGCGGCACTGAGCTTAGGGGGGATGATGGTGGACACCAGGGCCTCTGCCTCCTGCAGTGGTGGACAGAGAGACAGTGACAACGTCGACATCTCAATGAGGAAACCTAGCAGCTGCCACAGAAACAGGTCAGCGAAAAATCTCCAGTGGACCTGCTGTACCGAAGACAGACCTCCTGAAGTAGTGAACAAAACATTACAAAAGCTTCATAAACACATTAAACATTCACAAATGCATTAATGATTCATAAACAAATACCCATAAATCGCTACATCGACCAGAGAACTGTGAAAGTTGACAGAACCGCACACAGTGTCACTGTATCTGGCTGGCAGGTTGGGAATTTTATTGTCCTTGACTCCTTGAAGGAATCGTCCTCCTGGATTCACCCTGGAAAATGCAGTCCGCAGCTCCCTTCTCTTGCTTTTAAATGTTAATGGTAGTTGAGTGCAACTACGGTGTAATTTCTGCATTGTGGGGCAGCCGTGCTGGGAGAGATGCTAAATATATGGCGGCGAGAGGAAATAAATGGAAGTGCTGGGCTCAGAGCGTACCTGCTCCAGTTTAGCATACCACGTCCTGAAGGCCTTGTTGCCAAAGCGGGACGGCTGGTCCACAGGCGGCGTCTCGTCAATCCAGCGGTCTAGTGTGTTCAAGACATCCAGCAGCTTCTGCGCTGTCTGACATGGAGGGCGAGCAAATAAATCAATCAGATCAATCAGTTGGGTGATCATCGTCAAGCACTGACAACAGGAAGAAAGGTACATGTGTAAAAGAAAAACTTTCACACAATGCAGAAAAACTTCCTGCATTTATTTACAATCACAATTTATTTAACGGGCATACACTTTAATCCAAAGCAACATACAACTGAAAGCAAGGTCATGCAGCCCCTCAAGCAACTGGGGCTTAAGGGCCCAACAGTGGAATCACTCGGCCGACTCTGAGATTTGAGCTGGCACCTTTTTCAAAGACAGTGACCTAACCCACCGACCCACACATCGCCCCCATAAATTTGGAAGAAAGCTTTCAGAGAGTTGTGGTTGGTTCCATCTAATATTAAGGCAGCAGCACTATAAATAATATTGAGCATAAAATATTGAAAAACAGGGCAGGGATTTTAATCATACAGTAAAGTCACAAGTGGAAAAAATGAAACTCCACAAGGAGATACACAGAGGCAGGTGGCTTGTTGTTGGCTTTAAGGACATCAAACCGACCAGCCGTCCTACCTCTGACACCCTGTATTCGCATGTCAGCTTCTTTCCCTTTACAGCTTCATTCAGGGTCAAGATGAATCCAATATAGTCAGCATAGGCCTTGGGAGAAGATAAGTCCACATTTTAACAACAAACCAACCACATGAGGTCTCAAGGTCTTGGGGTATTCTGGAACCAGGGGACTAAGTAAGCAGTGTTCAATTATTTAAATCCCAGATACAGTTATTGTAATTGTTTAATGGGGGAATTATCCTAAAGCAAGTTAGTTATTTAAAAAAAGAAGAAGAAAAAACGTTTTCTGAAGGAATGTGAGCTGAGGTTTCTTCCTTATTGACATAAGTCATCAAGATGGTGGGTGCCCGATATGAGCCCCTTTGGAGCCATACCCCACCCGGGATGTCACAGGATCTGTCATGGGAAGCAGCACACCTGCGAACGCTTCCACTTGCCCATGTCAGGCACCATGTTGATCTCCTTCTTGGGGATGCAGAATTTGAAGCTGGGGAGTGAAGCTGCCTTGTCATCTTCAGGGGAGGCGCCTGTGGGGGGCGGGATCTTCACATTTTGGACTATTTGTGGAAAATGATTCACACATCCCTTAGATCAACAAGTTAAGCAAGTTATTCCAAGTCTCTTGACCTGAATATGCTTCGACATTAATTTAGACTGGTATATTTAATTTAAAAAGTTAAACTCCCAGAGTAAAAAAGGGCCCTAATCTCCACAGTGCTGTAAAACACAACACTGACAGCCTTAGGGATTATTCTGTCCCTCTGATCAATAACTGTGGTCTCCATCCAAGCACATAAAATGAAAATACAGCGCTATGCTGTCGACTTGTACTCTGTATGGTCAGTTACAACTAGAAAATGATTTGCATCTGTTAAATACACACAACTGTAAAATTTAAATATAGAGGGACAGATGTTATACGAGGGCAGCTATATATCTGAATAGAAAACCATAACATATAACCCTTAAGAGCAAAGCAGCCTACATGTAAACTCTTACTCTCTTGGTTGAAGTAAGTTGCATTTGGGTAGAAGCCAAATCAATTCAATTTATTCATTTGGCAAATGCTTTGGTCCAAAGTGACATACAAGTAAGGCAGAGAATCATCTGAATCAGGATATTCAAAAACCAGCACACCCAGCTAAAGAACTGGAAGCGCCGACCACGAAATTGACCTTACTGTCACATTTCACAATACTAGTCTTCCTGACTGACCAAGTATGTTATTTTTCGATGCAATTATGCATGGAAATTTTGTAATTTTATTTTGAAAACCATGAGCTCTTTAGTTGCCTGCTCACAATCTACATATCAGATTAAATTAAACCACTTACCCTGCTTTATTCATCAAGCAATAACAGACATTGGATAAGTTGTACTATCGTCTATTATGGTTTGCTAACTTGACGTTAACATTAAGGTTAATTATAAAGGTCAGACACTGCATCATCGGTGCGCCATAGAGACCGAATACCCGGACGAGTGATTTCAGGGAGCCTGCACGGCTCACGTTATAAGAAGGGACCGTATCATGGGTTTTGGATTTTATATCCTGTCGGTCTCAGGTTTCCAATTAAAATGCACGTAGTAATACATCTGCGAGTACATAAAGTTACTTAAATAAAGGCAATTATACATTTGTTTCATACAATGTATTTTTCTATCCTGCCCTGTGCCTGGCCACACTACTCATTTATTAAACTCGATAACCCTTAACGACTAGCCGGCTAGCAGGGAGCTACTTCATAAAACAAGCCCGATTACTATCACTAAATCGGGGTTACGTCTTAAAAAACAACATATTACAGCTAACTGGTTACAGTCGCAGGCAGTGTAGCGTTAGTAACCGTTCTGGTTACCCACCCAAAACAATCTCGTCGTTAGTTCGCTGATTAACGAGTCACCTGCACTAGTTAGCTATACCGCATAGAGACAAAGTCGCTAAACTGAGACAGACAAGCAATTAAAACTTCTCAAAACTGTATTTTCATAGGTTAATAGGCAGGAAAATATCAGCATTTACGTACGTATCTGCTAGCTAGCTGCGCGAAAACACGGAAATGACACCAGTCAGTTATTATAATTGAAAAACTAAACATAAGACATCAGTTAACCTGATTTGAAATATTCAAGGGGAAAACGCTCTATTACCAGCGAGATAGCGAGCCGCGAAAAGGCAGCACATCCCTTACCTGGTCGCTGCTGCTCGGTCTCCGCCATGTTTGTCTGTAGGCGAAGATACGTCACCTTTCACCCCGCCTCGGGAGCGCGAGGCGCCGAGCGTAGCGTAGCGCCGCGCCCCACCGCTTGTCGAGGCTCTGCCTGTGTCGTCATTTTCATCATTAAAAACTCAACATGACAACCTTAACCTCTACCCGGCCCTACCCTTAACCATAAGTAACTAAGCAAAATACAAGACTTTCGGTAATTTTTTTGTTTCACACACACACGCACCTCTCTTTCTCTCTCACTCTTAAACATGAATTGAGGCCTTGCATATTACTTATTACTAATACAAAATGCTGAACTAATATTGCATGTGTCTGTAATATTCCTATTGCTGGCTAATCCGAATTTCTTCCCAGAGCATCTTGTTAATGTTACACTGGACCGTAACGACCATATATCTCATGTTTAGTCGTGCGGGCGTGATTCAGTTCAGTCCAGTCCAGATGCTTCGAGACTGGCGGAATACACATTTTTAGGACCATTTCGTAAAAGCTCATTGCAAATACAATACGATATATGACCCGCTACCTGATAAACATCAAGAACAAATTGTTATTTCTTTACTATAGACATTTTTGAGCCACAGACCCTCGTCACTCAATTCAAGTCCACTGGGTACTCTGTCATTGATCAACCTGCCTTTTCAGTTTGCTTCTGATATTTGCTCAGTGTAAGCGCAGATTTACCCCAACCCTCGGTCCCGTTAGGAGGAGCTCGTTCATTTCCCCTACGGATAAACCAAATGATCCCCTTTCCAGCCGCAAAGGAGTGACATGGCAATCGTCGTATTTATCTGTGTCCTGTCGCTTTTACCGGGTTTTGCGGTGTCCGGGAGATATCCAGCCGAGGAGGTGAGGCCGGACTGCGGCGCTTAGCTGAGGAATGATCGCGCCTATTTGTAAAGTACTTTGATCTGTTTGACTTCTGCTGTATTCTCCCTTTCAAAATATTTTCTGTAGCAGTTCCTCTAATACTCTAAAAGTTACTCAGAAGCATGTTACTGGTGTTGATCATTTTCAAACATCTTTTCAGGTTTCATTGATTGGTCTTGTTTTATGAACATTTCAGAGATCGCAGGTTACACGAAAGAGTGATATTGATTCGGCTGGCAGTGTAGCTTTACAATTATTCTAAGAGTAAAAAATAAAGGCTTTTTTTTTTTTTTTTTTTGTCATTTTCTTCAGTCCCTGGAGCTGCAAAGTTTTGGTCTGACATCCCTTGCCTCAGGTATGAGCAGATCCGTCGGTTATGAAACGCTTTCCTTGTGACCTGACTAAATTATAGTGCCCTTTACATGTCTAAAGATTGGAGGTGTTTTTCAGTGGTAATTTAGTGTTCCAAATTCGAAAAATCTAAAACCTTTTGCAGTTCAACTTTCTCTTAAATTAAGAAAATATAAAACTATTGTACTTTAGTGGCCAACAAATCTGTAAAATCAGTAGTGGTATTTCACTAATATTTGGATCATTTGGACTAGAGGAATGGGGTACAATGGAATGAAAAATAGGAGGGCTCTCTTTGTCTGTATGAATCGTACCTTTGTGAGCACGTTACATCAACAACACAGGTCCACATGGCCCTGAAATAAAGCGCATTGAATGAATAGATAATTGCCTGAAGTGCTGAGCAGAGGTTATGTTGATGCAGAGTTGATGGGACTGCAGTGCTGTCACTGGATCCCTTTGCCTTTGGACCCGTCCTCTTCCCTCTCTTCCCTTTCTTCCATCCCTTCCTCGTCGCCCCGCTATTTCCCAGGTACGGTGCGGCTTGGACGGAGCTCCCCCACCCTGTCTGAAGTCACTCACCTGGAGCTTCTAGTGGTGGTGGGGGCTGACGTGCAGCAGGTGCACAGGCAGGACACGGAGCGCTATATCCTCACCAACCTGAACATAGTGAGTAGGTGGGCGGAGTCACCAGGTGGTGGGCGGGACTGAGAGGGATGTGTTCCAGAGGAGGCGGAGTCTCCTGCATCATCCTCAAGACATCTTGGTTTTGTCGGGTCTCTGCAAGGCGTCGGAGTTGCTCCGGGACACCTCTCTGGGGGCCAACCTGCGGATTCACCTGGTGCGCACCATCATCCTGACAGAGCCAGAGGTAGCCATGGTCATTTCGCTCGTGTGAGGGGGTGGGCATGGGGGTGTGGCTTTCTGCAGGCTGAGTGATGCCTGCAACCCTGATTTCAGCCGGAGATCCAGATAACGGACAACATCACTTCCTCCCTTATCAGCGTGTGTGAGTGGGGGCGCAGGGTGAATCCCGTCAGCGACACCGATCCCCTGCATGCTGACCTGCTTCTCTATATCACACGGTAGGCTTCGCCTATACGGGGCCAGGGCTGAAAGCTGATTGGCCCCTGCAGTGCCCCCTGCCCTGTCACTCACCAGTTCAAAACAAATCACTGGTTGGCTTCTCTGTGTGAATTATGGCCCCCCCTTTTTTAAAAAATCCTATAATTGCCCCTGCTATGGCCTCCCATACACATATGATTAGTTCAGATTAGATTAGTTAAGGTCAGTACATAGACCTGTTCAGGAGACTCTGAATTAATTCCCACCCCTGTCTCCCCACAGGTTTGACCTGCAGCTGCCTGACAGAAATAAGCAGGTGAGGGGTGTGGCTCAGCTGGGCGGGGCCTGTACCAGCCAATGGAGCTGCGTCATCACCGAGGACACAGGGTTTGACCTGGGCATCACCATCGCTCATGAGATAGGTCACAGGTACAGGGGGCGGGGCTAGGTATGGGCGGAACCTCACTCATACAAGTGATCTCTAGTCAACCTCACAAGTTTGCTTTTGACATAATTTGTCACAATTTGGAATTAAATTAGCCATCAAACACAACTTGGAATTGTATCTTTTTTCCCAGAAGGCCAGTGAGAATATTATAGTACTATTATAAGTCTTTCTGTCAGAGATAATGGCATTTCAAACTGTAGGTGTTACTGTATGACGTTAAAAAGTGACCACTCCCCTTACACGCTTTGGTGTCGCCCAGTTTTGGCATCAACCACGACGGGACGGGCAACAGCTGTGGCAGTGGCGGATTCATCATGGCTGCCGACGGCGGATACGGCAGCACGGACCTCACATGGTCTCAGTGCAGCCGCGAGCAACTGAGCCGCTTCTTCAGGTGCCCCCACAGGTCTCCGGGTTACAGTGACGGGGCGTGTCGCCGTCCGTGGCCCCTGGCCCCTGGCCCGGGCAGGCTCTTAGGTCATGGGAGTGGTGGTAGGGGAGTGTGCGCATGGTCTTTCTCCTGACTGACTCGGAGCTGTCATTACAGTGCAGGTCACGCAGACTGCGTGAGGGACCTGCCTGTGTACGGGGGCTCCCTGCAGGACTGGAAGCCAGGGCTGTACTACGGCGTAGACGACCAGTGCCGGATCGCATTTGGCAGTGCCGCCCGGGCCTGCTCCTTCAGGAGTGGTGATGTCGTGAGTGCCACGTTGTTGTCCAGGTAGCCATGTCCCCCCTACTAACACAGTAAAGAGCCCCTTCCTCTCCGCAGGATGCATGCCGAGTGCTCTCCTGCCACATCGTCCCTGGCGATCAGAGCTCCTGCACCCGCCTGCTCATCCCTCTGCTGGACGGAACCGAGTGTGCGCCCAATAAGGTGTCAGCCGGCAACACAGGGTGACCAATCAGAGGGACAAATGGTGGATGAACATTGGGTGAAGTGTTTGTTTTCTGCACTTCCCAGTGGTGCCTGAAGGGGCGCTGTGTGTCCCCATCTCAGCTGAGCACTAGCATGGTGGTACACGGATCCTGGTCCAGCTGGACCGAGTTTTCCCCCTGCTCCCGCACCTGCGGAGGGGGAGTGAGCGCCAGGAGGAGGCACTGTAACAACCCCCGGTAACAAACCCCCGTCGCATACGTTTCCTCTTCTGGGAGAAGTGTCTGCCTCAAAGGCACAGCAGTGTGACCCGCTTTGGGACTGACAGCATTTTGGCTGCGACAGCAAGCTTCCGTGTTGAAGACAGGGCTTGTCAAGGGCCGTCTTCTTCAGATTGTTTGGAAGCTGCCCACAGACTCCAGCGCTGAGGTCTTACACTCCTGTAATTCCTGCCACAGGCCTGCGTTTGGTGGGAACAACTGCGAGGGCACGGACACCGAGGCCAGACTTTGTAACACACAGGTAGAGCCCAATAGGTCATGTTTGCAGCAGAACTGCAGAGGCTGCTGCAGTTGCTGTAAGCCAGGGGTGGCCAATCCTATCTGCAAAGGGCTGGTGTGTGTATGGGTTTTCGCTGCAACTCCCTAATTAGATTACTAATTAGAGGACTGATTGGCTGAAGAGTCCTCACACCTGGGTTTGAACAGCTGACCTACAGGTTATCACAAAAACCTGCATACACACCGGCCCTTTGCGGATAAGATTGGGTACCCCTGCTGTAAGCTGTCCAGTGATCTGTATTGTTGCAGCACAGGCTTTGTGTATGAGTCTGTGCGTTTGTGTGTGTCTGGGTGTACGTGTGTTTGCAATTATTACATTGTAAGGACCAGATTTTTTACCTTGTGAGGACATTTTTTTCAGGATAACCTCAATTCTGTGACTGCAATCAACTAAAAATGATGAAAGTCTTGCGTTTTGTTTGTTTACTTATGGTTAAGGTTAAGGGAGGTGGAGCCTGTTTAAAGCTGCTGTGTTTTGATAATGCCCTTCATGCCTGTTCCCTGGGCAGCCCTGCAGGGGGAGCCAGCTGGATTTCATGAAGGAGCAGTGCTCGATGACCGACTCCCAGCCGCTCCGCCTGTCCCCCACCAGCGCCTCCCTCTACCACTGGGTCCCCGCCGTGGGCCATGTCACAGGTTAGTGTTCCAGGGTGCCTGATGAGCTGAGCTAGCCAGCTGAAAGTGCCTGATCCAGCCCCTTGACCATTAACCCCATTAACCATTAACACATACTGTTACCTAGGAGACCTCCAATGCAGGCTGCTGTGTCGCTCTCAGGGAGAGGACTTCATGGTGAGCCGTGGGCCGCAATTTTTGGACGGGACACGCTGCGAGCCCAACTCCCCACCCCCTCCCGGCTCCGTCCCCGCTTGCCTGGGGGGAAAGTGCCAGGTACAAACCTCCAGCTAGGATTATATCTGTCTGTCTGAGTGTCTGTCTGTCTGAGTGTCTGTCCGAGAACCTGTCTGTCTGAGTGTCTGTCTGTCTGAGTGCCTGTCTGTCTGTCCGAGAACCTGTCTGTCTGAGTGTCTGTCTGTCTATCTGTTTGAGTGCCTGTCTATCTGAGTGCCTGTCTATCTGTCTGAGTGCCTGTCTATCTGTCTGAGTGCCTGTCTGTCTATTTGTCTGAGTGCCTGTCTGTCTGAGTGTCTGTCTGTCTATCTGTTTGAGTGCCTGTCTGTCTGAGTGCCTGTCTGTCTATCTGTTTGAGTGCCTGTCTGTCTATCTAACCTTCTAAGCTAACAAACATACTGATGATATAAATTCTGGTGTGGGTATATTATATATCCAAACTCAGAAATATAAAGGTAAAAATACATACCTTTTCATTTATTTAGCAGATGATTGTACCCAAAGCGGTGTTCATTTTGAGACACCAGGGTCAGCCAGTTCTTGGAGTACATGGGGGCTCCAGGCCTTGCTCAGGGGCCGAACAATGACATCACTCTGCCAACACTGGGATGTGAACCTGTGACCTTCTGATCACAGGCTCAGCATCCTGGACCCGCTGAGCCATACACCGCTCTTATATACAGTACCAGTCAAACGTTTGGACACACCTACCCATAGAAAGGTTTATTTGTACTATTCTTTACATTTTAGAATAATTAGAGCAAGGCCCTTAACCCCAATAGCTCCAGAGACTGGCTGACCCTACTGTCTCCTCTACGCTATTTTCATGAGGTGGCCTCCTGGGATGCTTTTCCAGGTGTCCTGAATGAGGTCCTACATATGCTGCGCATCCATAGGCCGCTTTTCCTTCACTCTCTGGCCAAACTCCTCCAAACAATTTCTGCTGTGTTTAGGTCAGGTGGCCAGGTCATGTGATGTGACACATTCACTCTCCTTTGTAGGTGGCTTGGCGTGTCAAACCTTTTGACTGATTTTGTAAAGGAATAGGGGTCATAGCATTGTGGTTTATTAACAGTGGTCTCAGTCCAGGCCTGTATGGTAGCTGCCTCTTTCCCCTGGACCCTCAGTGATCTGCAGCTGATCCAGAATCAGTGCCGACTTTATCTTCCGCTCTTTCCCCAGCTCTTTGGCTGCGATGGTCTGCTTCACTCCACGAAGGTGGAGGACGCCTGTGGGGTGTGCGGCGGAGACGGCTCGTCCTGCATACTCATCTCCGACTCCTACACGGAGGGCCACGCTAAAGGTGCAACAAGTCCAAAGGGCCGAAATTGACGTTGCAATCTTGGGAAAAGCTTTGACTGATTTCTGATTATTTTTGCCATTTTGTCTATTTTGCAGAGTACATCACGTTCCTGACCCTTCCACAAAATGCCACACAGGTTCAGATTGTTAACACACGCCCTCTCTTCACACATCTAGGTGAGCGCCCCCTAAGGGTGGGAGGTCAGAAAAAAATAATTTCTTAATGCCTGTACTGACCTTAAAAAAATAATAACATTATACCCCAAAAAGGACTTGTTTTTTAGAGGGTGTATTTAAATGACCTACCAGACATGTACACTTAACATACCTACCAGACAAACACTATCCAAATAATTAATCCAGCAAAACGGTTAAAATCCAAGGATAAACAGAAAGCAGCATAACCTGTGGATTTGGAAGATTAGGCACTAAGACAGCCTGAGTAAATGGTGGTAATCAGTGCCGGAGCTCATAAAGACCACAATGACATCATATACAAAACTTTAGTAATGATAATGCGCTATTAATTACTTAATCATGTAACAATACAATCTATCAACACCTGTTGGTTATATCTGTGTAGCTCTATTCTTGCTCCTTATTGCCGTCCTTTTCATTAGCGTCAGCATCCACTCTTCACTGACTCTGCTTGTTCTCTGAAATTAAACTTTATAAATATGCATTCTTTAGTTCAAGTTGCATTTATTCCAAAGGTTAACTCCAATTAATTTTTACTTTGTAACTTTAAATGTTATAATTAAAAATTATATCGGGTGTTGAATTCGAGGTGGCAGAGCGCAGACTTTTATTTATATATTGCATTTTCTCAACATTACATTGTCTCAAAGCACTTTATATGATCCCTGCCCAAAGTCAGAGGCCACAGTGACACTCTCCAGGGGCGGGCAGAGGAAGTCAAAATGACAAAGTCTGAGCTCTTCCACAAATTAAACCCTAGTCATAATAATGCCATTGCTTATTTACCCAGGATGTATGTGTTTGTGTATGTGCATGTGTGTGCAGCTGTACTGGTCCGGGGAAAGTATGTGGTGGCCGGGGGGGGGCGCGTATCCCTAAACGCCACACACCCATCCCCTCTGGAGGACAATCAGCTGACCTATCACCTGTACCTGACCCCTGACCTCCTGCCTCACAAAGAGGAGGTGCTGCTGCACGGGCCAGTAACGGAGGAGACGTGCGTGCAGGTGGGAGGGGGGCATGAGACGGGCCACCCTTATCGTTAGCCAACGATATTTTTTGAATTTGTGAGTGACAAGCGAGACGGTGTTCCAGGGGCCAATCAGATTTCAGCTGGGGCCAACGCTGTATTTCCCATAGGTCTACAGGAAGTATGGGAAAGAGTATGGGGAAGCCACCAGCCCCAGTATCTCCTACTCCTTTTTCCTGCCTAGGAACTCGAGCTCAATCAGGGCCAAGTGGCAGATGCGCCCCACTTCCTGTTCTGTCACGTGCGGCTCAGGTAAGGCAGCCCTGAAGGGCCACATTTAATTTCCATTTCATGTTTTTGACTGAATGTGGTTTTACAGACAGATGTTTGCACCTGTCTCTTGTAGGGCTCCAGCAGAGCACTGTTGTGTGTCAGGATATAAACACGGGAGATACCTTGGCTGACTCCCTCTGTGGGGGGGACCCTCGCCCCCCCGGCCTGCAGACTCCCTGCCACCTCCTGCCCTGCCCTCCCGAGTACAGTTATCTTTGTGCCTAACCAATCATGTACCAGTGTCATTACTGGCAAATTTCTCAGCGGTAAACCATTAATTCACCGGATCTTTTCACCAGATGCTGGTCGCAGGGACTCCCCTGTGAACACTGGTTTTTGTTTCAACCATGTATTTAGGTTTTTCCAGTTTGAAGAATTAGGAAATATAATACAGATATCACACAAGCATGAACTAATCCTCGTTTGATGCCACCAGTAAAATTAAACCACAAAAAGAATAATTGAACATGGAATTTTGCAGGTTCTGTTGGAGTAAAAAGGATCACATGTAGAGCACAAACACCCTTACTCTAACATCCTAGGTGGGAGACAGGGGCATTCGGGCCCTGCAGCGCCTCCTGTGGCACGGGGGAGATGGTGCGGCCAGTCAGATGTGTCCAGATGAAGGGGGAGGAGAGGGTTGAACGCCCAGCCTCTGAATGCCCCCAGAATTGGGTACCGCTGGCCATCAGCACCTGCAACACTGTTCCCTGTCCTGTAAGGTACGGGAGCCATACTGGACTCCATTTCTGCCTCAGCGGCCGCTGTCCCAGACACGTATTTTTAAAAATGTAGGGTGGCAGCAGATGTTTTATATTCATAAAGGAAGTGCTACAATCTGATTCTGATACAACAGCGTTTCATTGGCCAATCAGGTAGAACCTCCATAATGAAAATCCATGAGCACACCCTGCCATCCTACCGACTGGCCAATCAGGTAGTCCATCCGTTATGAATATTAATGAGCAACCCCCACAATCCTACTCACTGGCCAATCAGGTAGCACTTCCTTTATGAATATTAATGAACCACCTCCTGTCATCCTGTGTTTCAGAAATGTGTGTGCAGGAAACAAATTTAAGATATAGAGATGTACTGATGTTGGATGTGTGTGGTGTGTTGTGGGGGCACCGCAGGTGGCGAGTCTCCGAGCCTGGGGAGTGTTCGGCGGTGTGCGGCCCGGGTGAGGCCTGGCGCGCGGTGACCTGCGTGCGCACTGAGCGTGATGTCGACTCCCATGTGGACGACACTCTCTGCCTGCAGTCCGAAAGGCCGCCCAGCACGGTGCCCTGCGTCGTGAACATCTGCCCCGTCGGCTGGGAGACGGAGGCCGAGGTGGGGGAGCATGTCTCCTCCGCAAAATCTGGGCATGCTTTGGGGGGCGGCTAATCGTGTGATCAGAGTTTCTCCTGCACAGGTACAGGGCAAATACAAGATGGTACTCGCCATGGCCACGCCCCCACAGGCGGAGCCAGTGTATGTATGGAGCCCCATGATTGGCCAGTGCTCAAAGAGCTGTGGAATGGGTAGGTGTGTCTGTGTTTGCATGGATATGAACGTAGGAAATGCCGTGTGGTGCTGAATCCTTCCTCTCTGCAGGACAGCGACACATATGGTACACGTGTGTGGACCACGGCTCCACACAGCAGGTTCTGGAGGTCTACTGCAACGGGTCGAGCAAACCGGAGCCTTACACAGAACTCTGCAACCTCACCGCCTGCCCTCCGACGTGAGTGTGATCTCACAGGGCTCCGGAACAGGAAATCAGTAGGCAGGGACCACCGCACTACTGTGTCCTTCCTGTAGGTGGCGCTACCAGCAGGGTGCATGCAGCGCGACGTGCGGAGGGGGCCTGGCTCACCAGGTGTCGTACTGCTCCCGTGATACAGAATTGGGGGGGGAGGAGATTGTGAGTGACTCTGAGTGCGCCGAGCCCCGCCCATCCGAAAGGGTCCTGTGTAACCCAGAGCCCTGTCCTGCCAGGTAACCACGGTAACACAGCGAGAGTGTGAAAGGAAGAGAGGCATTGCTAACGCTAATGCTAACGCTATTGCCGGCTAGGTGGAGAGTGCAGGAGGTGGGGTCCTGCTCGGCATCCTGCGGCCTGGGGGTCTCCCGCCGGCGTGTCTCCTGTGTCCGCTTCGAGCAGGGAACTGAGAGGGAGCTGACTGAGGACCACTGTCCCCCGAACCACAGGCCAGCGGCCACACAGCCCTGCCTGGTGCTGGTCTGCACATTCAGGTGGGAGGTGCAGGACTGGAGTCAGGTAGGAGGTCGCAGCCACACACGAAGCCCACCTGAAGCCCACCTGAAGCTCCCCAAGCAGTGGGGTCAGAGCCCTGCTTTGATAGGGAGGAAGTAACTTATCGTCCCCCCAACCCCCTGGCAAGGGACCAGCATGGAGTATCGCTATTGGGATAAAAATAATTTCATTTCATCTCTGTCAGACTGAACAGAAAATCAGTGGTATCGCCCATCCAGAAGTATTTAGTCAAGGGTCTTATATACATTTTTGTAAATGGACAAGCTTACACCACTTTTAAGCCAAAAAGCCTGCAGAGTAAAATACTGTGACAATGTACCCCGTTAAAATGTGAACCAGTGCTTTTCTGGGTGCTCTTTAACAAACATATTCATAGCATGGATGGAGCTCTCGATCCGATTTGGTGTTTCTGGATTATGTTTTTTTTCTGAATCGACAGGTTAATGTAAAGCCCTTGGATAGATCTTCACTTTATTTTGAAAAAGTATATTAGGGAGCTCTTCCGGGATAGGCTCCAGACCCCCCTCAACCCAGTAGGATAAGCGGGTTGGAAAATGGATGGATGGATGGATATTAGGGAGCCATTTTTATGTGTATGTGTGGGCCATTACCCTTGCTCACCAGTAGAGGGCAGCACCTAATAGATGATGAGTTCGGTGATATTTGTCGGCCCTGTTATGGTCACACGTTAGAGGAAATGGGGAGGCTTCCGAAGCAGGTGCTTACCTTACATTAACGACCAAAAATGAAACATAGCACAAAATTCAGCTGTAGCACCATTTGGAAATGCAGCTAACGCTGGATTTATTAGCTGCATCAAAAATCTCGGGTTTATTAAACATCTCAGGTTTATTTGCAGATAATGAAAATATCGGAATGTCACCCATTAATGCTTCCCAACCTTGAACATTGTATGTTTGATGCAAAAAACTGTTGCTCATGTTCATTAACGTGAAGGAGGGTGTCACATGAATGTTCCAATATCGTTTTAGTTGACCTGTTTGGGGGCGTGGTTTAGGTATCATGTGACTCCTACCCCCTCCCCCTCCTCAGTGCTCTGTGACCTGTGGGAATGGGGTGCAGTCCAGGGCAGTGTCCTGCGTGGGACCGGGTCACCCAGAGCATCTGAGCCCGCTGCTGTGCATGCATCTGCCCAAACCAATAACCATCCAGGCGTGCCACCCCCACCACTGTGTCACCCCGGCTCCAGAACCCCCCGGGGCCACAGCGCAGCCCTCCACCCCAGAAAGCCTCCCCACAGGCCTGGCTCACCCCACCCCTGGCGATCAGGTCACGGGCATGGTGTCGTCCAGCACTCCAGAGGTCACCGCTCAGCTGACAACCCCCCCGCCAGCTCCTACGATCCCCGCCCAAACCAGTTAAGGGCCCCTCCCCATTCCCATCAATCCCCGAGAGGCCGGAAATCTGACCATTTTGTCGATCCTGGTCCTGCCTCTCATCTCCCACCCTGCATCCTCCCCCCAGGTCCGTGTGGGCAGCTCCTCCTGCAGGAGTCGGGCCGGGTGAACCTGAGCGGGGGTACCAGCCGTGACTGCATCCTGACCATCGGGCGGCCGCTGGACGAGGTGGTCCGCGTCACCGTGGAGTTCAGCTCCCTGGACTGCACCAGCAGTGGGTGGCTTATGAATAACTGTGACGCTCACGCTAATGCTAATGCTAAGACTTACTGCCAGATGCTGTAGGGCAGAAATCACAGAAACTGAGGAACAATCTCTGTATTTAGCAGAAATCCCAGCTCCTCTTCTCACACTGTCATTATCGACTCTAATAATATTCCCCCAGGGGGTGCAGTGGATCAGTGGGTCCAGGACAGGGCCAAGGCATAAACAAACGAACTGACGGCATACTGCCCAGTGGTCACTAGGTGGCCCCCCCATCTGACCAGCTTGTCAGAATGGGATGGAAGATGACATACGGCAGCTATCACATTTTGCTGAGGGCCCAGACAGGGCTGGGCTGGCCCGGCCCCCGAGTGAGTCACGGTGCAGCTTCCCGCCTGCAGGCTGAGGTTTTGCAATCCTGCCTCCAGTTCTGCCTGTGTGGAGTTTGCGTGTTTCCCTGTGTTTTGCTTTCCTCCCCTCCAAAACCATGATTATGTGAACTGGGCTCTCTGAATTCAGTGTGATGTAGAGCACCTATGCCGTGAGAGACTGCCCCCTCCCCCCCATGGGCGGCCCTGTGCTGCTGCGAAAGACCACAGGTCCAAGTCAAGTAGATATATAGAAGATGGATAGATGTCTTTTCCCTGTGATCAGGCCAGATGGGATTTAAGGCTCTATTTCATTGCCCGCTGTTTGTGTGTAGGGGAGTTTGTGGCGTTCTACGACAGGCTGATGCTGGTGAAAAAGTGCGAGCGAGTCTCCGGCTTTACGGTCACCAGTCACACCAATGTCCTGCTGGTGCGGCAGGGGCTGGTCACGGCAGGCAATGGGGTCCTGCTCACCTACCACAGCCTGAAGTCCTCCAAGAAAGGCCTCTACAGAGGTGAGATGGCAGAACGGGGAGGGAGAGCAGAGCCAGGGCTGACAGCGGGATCCATTCCGACATCAGCCTTTCCTCTACATCTGGAGTACTTCTACACCTGGAGTACTTCCCTCTCAACTGCTGAGCAGAGCTATCCCATCACGCACTGGGCTTGTGTCCCAACACCTGTTTATTCTAGTTAGGACTAGATTGGAACTACATAGTCTCAACACATATTCGCTGAAATGATGGATTATTTTCTCAAATCTATAAACAAACAAAAACATGAACACAAATGTAAAATTGCCAGAAATGTCTCACAAAATGATCAAAACAATGTCATCATCTGCGTCAGATTGATACAGACACCGTATAAACAGACCTTTCTGACGGAAAGCACCGGCTCCGGAATTTTCCATGTTACAGGATGTTGACGCCTATAGATTTTTACCCCATTGTGCTGTCTGCCCCAGACTGTGACCGGCAGCTGTTCGGGCCGGCGGGCAAGATCGTGAACCCCACGAGACTGGCAGAACCGAGCGGGCAGGCCTGCCGCGTCTTCATCAACACCCAGCCATCCACTCGGATTGAGATCCGGGCCCTGAGTATAGAACCAGCACTGGAGGGCATTGCGACCCAGTCCACCTTCATACTGGTGAGTGGTATACTTTGCCGGGGGACACTGAGATGCCCGCCCAGCAAATACTCAGCTCCTCTCTGTCCCTCCCCAGATCCGGGACGTCAGGGCGATGAAGACCACAGTTTTCCTTGGCAACCAGCTGTTCCTGTGGCGCTCTGCTGGCAGCGCCGTGGAAATTGAGTTCCACGGAGGCTTCCTGCAGCATTCTGGGAGCTTCCGGGGGGAATATTCTGCCATCTGACCTTGAGTGGCTGTGCTGTGCCCCTCCCACCATGGCCTGCGCTTGGTGTCCCCACCACCAGCCCCGCCCATCTCCCCCCACAGGCCTCACCCATCTCCCACACCAGCCACACCCATCTCCCACACCAGCCACACCCATCTCCCACACCAGCCACACCCATCTCCCCCAACAGGACTGTATCAAGCACTACTTTCTTGTGATTGGACATTTTCATGTCAATGCTGATACCATTACCACTCATGTGTTGGAGTCCATAAACAAAAAGTTGCACAATTTAACTTCAATTGAGGTTTTGTCTGGTTTAGAGTTAGATTACACATGTAACTTCTTGAAACTTATTTTATTGAATCTCTCCACAAGATCTGCCACCCATTTCCACTATAAAATAGACAGATGTGAAGTTTAGTAAATCTGCAACTCTTTCTAGACAGCTAATAGTTAACTAGCTAGTTATTGTTACACAAAATGTATAAACAGGGACAAGTAAACACTGAATACTGAAATTTCCAACCAACAAACCACCAACCTGTTTAGAGATGGGTCAGATTAATCATAATTAATTAAAACATGATTTGTATACATCCTAATAGCCCCTATAAACCACATTTTGAGGATACAGATATAAGCAATCATATATTTCTGCATGAAAATGTCATTTTGATTTTAAATATGCAACAAAAATTGAACCCCAGAGAAATGTGTAACACTACTGCTGATTGTACAGAGCAATCCCTGTGTAATTATACATATTTATTTAATGTCAATTACATTCTTACATATCTACAGATTTTATGGTTCTAAATCTGCTTAGACTTCTAAAGTGATAAAATACTATACGCAAATGTGAAATGTGCAAACGCAATATTTACAGGGGCTATTGATCTTAATAATAAAAATCAACGTACAAACACCTATGCTCAAACCACACGTATATTCCTGAGCGAAACATCACATTTCATCTTCTGTTTTTACTTTAATTTGGTTTCATATGTTAACCTTTCGGGGAAAAAGAAAAAAAAACACAAAAAAGTAACTTCTAACTATCTAAACTGGAGGAAACATAGGAACATCTTGGTGACCTCCCAATGACTACACACAAAGAAATACACAGCTTTGGCCAGCAGGTGGCATGGTGGTTAAGGACTGAATGAATGATTGCAGGTTCAAGCAATCGGGATGCGAGCGGCTGCTGGTTCCTGAACATGGTTAGTAAAATGGCCGTGTTTTGTAAATGTTCAGCTGAAGTAAGTAAAGCAGTAAGGAAAGCGGCACGCCGGTAAGATCCGCCCCACCTCTACCCTGCTATCAGGTGCCTGCTGGGATGATGGAGGAGCCCAGAGGAGCAGGTCCCACAAGCCTGCCCTCAGAGTTTGGCCTTGGGCGTCTGCTCCAGCAAGTCCCTCATGTCCAGTAGTGCCTCCTCTAAGCCGCTCGCCAGCTTGTTAGCGTTGGTCTCTGCGCAGCTGTTGAAGGCCGACACCGAGAAGTTGATGTGCTCTTCCATGGGGTTGTAGCAGACGCCGTAGCCATCGGGGACCATGGGGCCAAAGCACATCACGCAGTCCGTCTTTGCTGGGACCTTAGGAAGATAACCGACGTTAATCACCGGCTAGAGCAGTGTCTCCCAGCCTCCTTTTTGGGGACCCATAGATGGTCCACGTTTTTGCTCCCTACCAGACAGTCCACATTTTTGCTCCCTACTCGGAGCTGGAAGGGAGCAAAAACATTAACTGTCTGTAGGTCCCCAGGGACTAGATTGGGAAGCACTGGTCTATCAGATGCCTGACGTCCCCACTATCAGCCGAGCTCTACATTCATGTTATTAATGCCAACCAGCTGCCATATTCCCCTGTGTCACATGAGCGTCACGTCTGTCCTTATTTGGTCCTCCATGCACCTACCTGGCTGGTGGAGAGGTTGTAGTGCAGAGCCACGGCGTAGGCAGTGTCCATGAACATCTCCGGCATGGAGGTCAGATCCTCGATGGCCTGGAGTTTCAGTCCCAACAGGTGCCTGTCGATGGCCTGACCGTGGATGGCCTAGAAACACACAGACAGGCCCATGAGTGGCAACCCCATTCTAGAATGTTCCATAGCAGTGTTTATCAGCCCAGTACTGCACCAGGTATTCGGTGTTCTTGACTGTTTGAGGCAGGTGTGACTTGACATTTCAACCAATCATAGCCTTCCTCACCCCCCTATGTAAACAGCAAGCATCCTGGCACTGATCTCTAAAAGAACCAGTGGTGTGGGCGGTAACCAGTACAAGTTAAAGAGCTTAAACTCAACCCCTCCCCTTTAGGTACTTACCAAATTGCAGCTTAACTCAGAGCTATATTGATTTCATGGCTCCTCAGTGCTATAGAATCTAAAACTCATGTACTCAAACGCCACACATCCTTCCTTACATCTATCCTCATCAAGGTCATGGAAGGAAGTTTTTTTTCTCCTTAGAAGACATATATGTTATAATTTATAAATTTTCTTCTTCCACAATCTAAATTGAACTAGCTTCAAAGAACATGGATTATTGCCCCCCCAGAAGTCCAGTTCCTGTTCTTACCAAAAACCAGACCAAACCGCGAGTTTCCATCTTGGCGGAGCCAGTTTGAGATTCGTTAGCAACGGTTAGCTCACCGTGACGATTAACTTAAGTAACAGCTCAGGTTAAACATACAGAGTATTCTTGTAAACAGAGAAATAGCTCACTTTATTAGCCACAGAAACAGAATTACTCTTGTGCAACAATAATCCAGCAAATTGTCTATCCATACTCCTACTGTGTAGGACATACAATAGATTGATTTTATATATTTACATATCACAGATCCTCTAAGATTATCCTTGGCTAATTCATGTTTTTCCAGCAACCCAATGATTCTTTCAAACACCAGGGCTACTCTAACAGTGAAGTGAATGTGTGTTTCTCAGTAGGTGTACTTGACTGCACTTATGTTCTCATCTACCCGTTTTACGTCATCTTCCATTTCCGAACACCAGTTCCAAGACTAAGAACAGAAGTACAGAGGACAGTAAAAATTCCAGTATGTCGTTCTTGCCTCGCCCCAAATATCAAGGATACATTGGTTGCATCCTCGCCAAATGAGACCAATCCCATGATTCATTGCTCCCCAAGTTTATTCTTGAGAGGCAAGTTAGCAAGACTGCTCTTGCCAAGACCACAAGTACGATGTGTTCCTGGCATTGAAAAAGACCCAATGGTTGGGAGACAGGCAGAGTGTCACATGACCGATGATGTCAGCATGCAGGGCTGCGAAAAGCTCACCATGTCCGTGTATGAGCGGTGGGCACGTACAGCCTTCTCCAGCATCTCCACCTTCTCTGAATTCTGTGCACGGTGAAGGTAGTGGGACAGAAAGTCAAAATATAAATACAGAGAACACTGGTGATTAGTGTCCCTGCAGAGACACCATACACGACTGACCGACTTGGAGTGGTCGTCCATGGCCTGCACAAACCGCAGCGAGTCTATGGAGGTGGAGCGGATGGTGTCGGTGCGGCCCAACCTGTACATGCGCAGCGACGCGCTCTCGTAGGTGGAGCAGCAGATGTGGTACATCCTGGAAAGAACAGTAAGTGCGCGATAAGGGCTCGTTATGGCAAATATTAAAGGCCAGCTCCTCTGCTGCTGGGCCGCCATGTATTTAAATGCATGAAGGGAATATCAGGCATAGTATGTGGAAGTAAGAGTGACTGACCTGAAGTAGGCGAGCTGTAGCGCCATCTGGATGAAGGCGTCGGGACTCATCTTATATAACTTGGGGACATTTTTCCCAAAATGAGAAAACATGATGACCTTCATGTCCAGATCATGCACCATTCTGGGGGGGGGGGGCGTAATATAAGACCATTAAATACCTCAACACTACAACTGACAAACAACTGCATCTACACAGCACATCAGGCTACATCCCCCCAGGCCAGAGGATCCGGAGGCCTGTTCTGTAAGTTTCACCCCTCTGCATTGTCCCCTGATAATCTGCTGATTAACCTGAGATATAATTAACGGTACAGTCATAATGAGTTTCCCTAAAAGGCACATTTACGACCGGCCGTGGGGATATTAAATTAGCTATATCACAGGCACATAATTCATTCCTAGACTGAACACTGTGTCAGGACGCCGCTAGCACTCAGAGTGCTAGTTTTTGGTAAATTTCGGCAGCCTCTTTATGGTATGTGAAGGTAGGGGGCGCCACCACAGGTGCTGGCTCACATGTTCATGTTCTGCTTGGCTTTCTCGATGTCCTTCTTGATCTCCGGCGTGATGTTGAAGCGCAGTTTCTGTGGCATAGGCAGCGGAATCATGGGGGAGCGGACCATCTCTGACTTTTTCCTGTCCAGCGCGACACACAAAGACACAAACGCACAATGAGGCTCAGTGGGAGGAGAGTTAGCGTTTAGCATGGCAGGTCTCTCTGTTCAATTATTCAAGGTGGGGGCAGGGCCAGGCCAACCTTTTCGGGGGCGTTAAGCAAAATTTGATCAGATGAGGGGGCCCCCTAATGGACACTGGGCCCTAAGCAGCCACTGAGTTCATCTATGCTTTGGGACAGCCCTGAGTGGGGGAATCTAAATTAGTGCATGCTGTCCCCCAGGTATTGCAAAAAATGCCCCGTCCCCAAGAGTATAAAGCCCTGACACTAATACTCTCACCATTTGAACAACAAAATCCAGCAACAGGTAACTGACACTGCTACATACACAACTGCTTTTCCATTCTCTCTTTCCAGGATTAAGTTCCCCACACGCAGTGCCTAGTGTCCCTTCAAAGATACCATAGCATAAAATCCTTTCACTCAGCTATCCCACATTTTAGGTGATTCAATAAGCTGCAATGTAAAACCCACAACTATCTTCACTGTGTTACCATGCCTCCTACTGTCTGATATTTGCAATTCAAAATTTAGTCTCACACTATATACATCATATTAATGGGGCGTTATCTCCCTGGATTACTTTATACTATATTTACTAACAGTTTATTTACCAAGTGGTTATTGTTAGTGGGTGTCCTCATTTATACGTCTTTAACCTTGGGTTATGCACCAAAGTGTCGGTGAGGAGAACTGGATGTATTTCGTTTTAGTCTGGATCTGTTCCCTCCTAAAGCCTTTCTGCAAAACCTGACTCTTCTGTTGTGGAATCCCAGCACAGTTACATGAGAAACACTACTGTCAAAAAGCAAGGAAAGCTTAAGGGGACGAGAACGGTTATGAGGGACCACATGCTCACACCAACACGTGATGCAGAGCCTGAGCTCAAACTCAAATCCTGGAATGTGAGATGGAACCAGGGAAGACATGCACATTACTGACACGCCCCCCCCCAACGGTGACAGCGTGCGGCGGCCATGCCAGCTCATCCAGACACACAAGCGCATGCGTGGCCTACTCAGCGACACGACCGCGGTCACGCTCAGAATGTGACCGGCACCATTAGTACTTTGGCACAGCGTCTCCCTTACGTGTAATTAACCACATGGTCCACCAGGGACATGATGGGCGGCCCTTCTGCAGCGGCGTGCTCATAGATCAGACCACATGACCCGTCTTCTCCAATTATAAACTGCATACGGTGAAACATTAAAGCACAAAGGCAACGTCACGCATCATGACGTAATCCGACACGACTCTTCCTTGCAGCTTCTCACTGTTGGGCTTCGACATGGTCCAGTTCATGAAGACCCACCATATTTGTGATGCTGTCTGAAGCAGACCACGGCTTTCCAGCAGTAACCCTTCACTCTGTGTACTGGCACCACCTCTTTACACTCTTCCCTTTCCTAATGCAGCACCACCTTCCACATGGCCCTATACCCCGTGTAGTTCCACCCCCAATTGTACAATGGCCCCTCCCCATTTATAGCACCTCCCACTGCACAGTGGGCCGTCCCCCTGCACAATAGCCCCTCCCCCCCACCCTGGCCAGTGCCCTCTCCCCCAGGCCCCCCCCCCCCACCTTACCTGCAGGGTCTTGTCAAACCAGCGGTTGCCACTGTTCCAGCGACTGCCCCCGCCGTGCAGCATCTGCATGGCCACACGGCTGCGGTAGAGCTCGTCGGACACGCGTGGCATGGGCGCATCCAGGCACACCGTGAAGATGCTCTTCTGGATCGCCCTTACTGACTCCTTGTTGGTCTTGTCTGGGTGAGAGGCCGTAAGGGACACTCTGAGCAGGCTCGGCCTGAGGCATAAGCCCACTCAATGAGTACTCAGAGCTCAGCAGCCACTATGTGCTGCCTGTCAAAATGGGACAGTGAGTAACCTAGTGCTTAATGCAAGTGCTTAATGCTAGTTGTTAATGCTAGTGTTTAATGCTAGTGCTTAGTGCTAGTGCTCCTAATTTATAGACATACTAAGGAAACAAACTGTAGATATCACAGTCTAATTCTGAAGGCTAGGAACTGTCCACTCTTCTGGTGGCACCTTCGTCCAGCCATAAACAAAGACAAATCGGGCATTTCACATCTTGTAATGCCTCAAGCGCCCCCACATTCCCCAGGCCGCCCCGACCCACGGCCCCCAGGCGGGTGCCCCCACCCTTGATGAGGCTGGCGTAGGCCTTGCCCCAGGTGTTGCGATGCTGCGAGGTGAGGATGCCCACAGGCTCCTTGTTGGTCTGCAGGGAGGAGTTCCAGATCTTCTCCAGCTGCATGTAGATCTGGTCCACGGTCAGCGGAGAACCATCGCTGTTATACACATCCAAAGTAAAGAACTGGGGGGGAGGACAGAGGGGAACCCAGAGTTAACCTGGGGACTACCGAACTAGGGAGGGGGGCTGATGTATATAGCCTTTTTTATGAAGCTTACAGAATGTGCCAAACTGAATTACAACATAGACACTGTCCGCATGCATACATATGCTCAGCGATCACTTTATTTGCATAAAACCCAAGCACCTTCTCCCATATACTTTAAATCATCTGGCGGCGCTTACTGCTGGAATACCGTTACATCGTTCTTTATTCTGTGGAAAATTAAAATAATAAAAGGCGTTTTGTTTGCGATTGATCCCCCCAATAACTAACAAAACTTCTTGTTCATCCTCGATTGTTTTGGTGTGGCGGTGCAGTTTTGTATGAAATTACCTCTGAAGTTCATCCTAGAAACTTTTTGTGTCTCCCATGGTTATTTAGCATAAAGGTCCAAATTCCTGATGCGTGATGTGAAAGCGACACACGGAAACGGCCTGGAGCTACAGAAGTTCCCAGTCAAGACGGCCCAGAAGCAAGAACTAGGTTCCTAAACTTTGGTGGGAGCGGCAGCTAATGTTACGGGGCAAACTATGTTCCACTGTCACTGCAGAAAAAAAAAATCATTCATCTGCTTTGTGTTGTGTTGACATGAAAAGTGATGGTCCCTGTCTCTGTTTATCTTTTCTCTCCCTGCCCTTATAAATGCATAATCTATAAGCTTGTTGGAATGAGTTAAATGCTAAGTTAAATGCTATGAAATATAGCTTATTATCATAAAAAAAATGGAAATTAAAATGATCGCTAATAACACATTGTGACAGAACTTTTGTGACCAAAATGACAGACGAGAAAGTCTAACGCCCCTTGGGTAGGTACTGACCCCTGCAAAGCGGGAACACCCCATAAACACCCCATAAGACCCGCCGCTTTGGAGATGCTCTGACCCAGTCGTCCAGCCATCACAGTTTGGCCCTTGTCAAAGTCGCTCAGATCCTTACTCTTGCCCATTTTTCCAGTTTCTAACACATCAACTTCAAGAACTGACTGTTCACTTGACTAATATATATAGGCACCCCTGACAGGTGCCATTATAACATGACAATCAATGTTATTCCAGTCACCTGTCTGGTTTTAATTTAATTTAAACCAGTTATTAATTAGTGTTGCTTGAGTATGGCTCAACCAGCACTTTTACTTTGCAATACATGGCATATTTCATACATGATATGCAGTCGGGCCTCGGTATCTGCGGGGTATCGGCTCCAGGACCCTCCATGGATGCTTAAGTCCATTACATAAAATGGCGCAGTATTTTCATAAAACCTATGCAGATCCTCCCATATACATTAAATCATCTCTAGAACATACATAATGTGTGTAATAGTTAATAATGTTTAATAATAGTTGTTATTTTGTTCACAAATGGCGTACATGACACATTTAGCAAACAAATGAGACGCGAGGTGAACATTGATCAACGAGTGCTGGAGAGAGACTCAGGATCTGTCAGCAGAATGTACCTACACATCACTGCATTCACGTGGATTCGGGGTAGTACTGGAGAGAGACTCAGGATCTGTCAGCCACGTGTACCTACACATCACTGCATTCACGTGGATTCGGGGTAGTACTGGAGAGAGACTCAGGATCTGTCAGCCTTGTGTACCTACACATCACTGCATTCACGTGGATTCTTGGTAGTACTGGGGAGAGACTCAGGATCTGTCAGCCTTGTGTACCTACACATCACTGCATTCACGTGGATTCGGGGTAGTACTGGAGAGAGACTCAGGGTCTGTCAGCAGCGTGTACCTACACATCACTGCATTCACGTGGATTCTGGATAGTACTGGAGAGAGACTCAGGGTCTGTCAGCAGCGTGTACCTACACATCACTGCATTCACGTGGATTCGGGGTAGTACTGGAGAGAAACTCATGATTTGTCAGCCATGTGTACCTACACATCACTGCATTCACACATCACTGCTCATGGGGAGCCCCCCTTACCTGGAAGTTGTGCACCACAGTGACGTGCGTGGGCGGGGTTTTGCTAGTGGAGTAGTTGACCACACTGTCCCGCTTGGTGCCGGGGACGCGGCAGGACGAGAGCACGTGGTAGTACTGGTTCATGCAGAGCGACTTCCCCCCCAGGGACTCCAAGGGGAGGGTGTCACTGGCCCAGCAAGTAAAACATAGATCAGGGCATGTCAGTGCTCAAAATAATCAGCGTCTCCCAAAACACAGACAACAGCAAGATCCCCAACTTACCTGTCAATCATGGATTTGAAGTCCAGCACCCCTGCGATCAATTTAGCAGCGTATCTGTAGGGAAACACAACAGATTTAGCTCATATTTTACTTCATATTTATGAGGGAACAGTAACTCACTAGAGAGCATGGATGCCAGCAAGATCATGGATTCGAAACCCCCTCTGATTTCTGGGTTGGAGGCTCTCCAGGTTCACCAAACAAAGACATGCAATTAGGTCAAATGCCACGTCTGAACCGGCTGTAACGTGTAAGCGTGTGTGTGCCCTGTGACGGACTGGCATCCTCTGTAGGGTGTACTCTAGGCTGGGAGAGACTCTGGGCCCTGCGAGCCTGACCCGGATAAGGGGTTGGACAGCGGATAGATGAATTTTATACTTTCTACATTGTATTTCTTGCTGGCCGCCTGTAACCTTGCTGTAGAAGTTCCCAAATTAAAGACCCCTACTTCCTTGACAGAAAGCCACCCTTATTATTTTCCTTCAACAAGGTAATTGATATTGCCGTTGCTATAACACCACCCTGGTCAAACCCCGCCCCCTAGGAACACCAACATCTCTCTCAACATCCCCCAACCTCCCTATCCACAACACGTTACCCCCCTGCCCCCAGAACACTGCTGTTTTCTTTAATGTTTCCAGTTTATTTAACCCAAAGCAGCTAACAGATGGATATATTAGTGAAGTCAGAAATTCTGAACACTCTATGTCAATAACCTTCTGGTCATGACAGCTCATTGTTAACCATCAGACCACCTCCCGCGTCCTGAGGGGAAATCCTCCGTTGCCCTTAGGACTAGCAAATCTTTCCTGAATATGCAAAATGTTCACAAAATTGTTTTAAGTGCCCCGTTGCTTTTGGCTGTCACAGCGTTCACACGCAGACGCGGAGTTACATGCCGTATTTATATACCTACGGGAGCAGCCCTGCCATGTGCTGAATAACCAAATAAATATACATATTTATTATTCGTGCTCTGTCACTTTACATGACAGGGCACAAACACTCAATAACTCAGTTACCACTGCAGCACAAATCATGAACAAATACAGTTGCTACAATTCATTAATCGTGAACAAACCAGAGTATTTCAGAGTATGTTATTCATTACTTGTTCCTTCAGTAGTTCACAAAGGTTTACAAAATTAACAAATATATTAACTGCTTGGGATAAAACATGCGTCACGATTCATTAATGATGAATTAACATGAAATCAGCATTAACCAGGATTAATTAACTGTGTTTTATACATAAATAATAGCATAATACACAACACCTGTGTTACCAATAAAAGCATATACAGAAAGAGATGAAAAAAACTGGAAAATGGCAAATACTGCACCGAAAACCGAGATGATAACAGCAAGACAACACTGGGGGTCGAGAAGTTTGGGATTGAAAAACCTTGTCTGACGGACACTTTAAATAGAGCGCGTGAAGACAGAAGTGTGTACAAAGGCCAGCGTGACACCTGAAACTCACAGCTCCATCTGCCAGGCAGCTGCATCATGAAAGAGAGCGAATCACCGTGCAGGGTTACTCTGCCGAACCTCTGAGGTATTCCATTTACCCCCGAGGTCGCAAGTCGGAGTTTAACCGCGTTCCAGTAAAGCAAGTCGGAGAGCCATGTAGCAATACCAGGGACCTATCTCAAAAAACAGGATTTCTTGTTTAGCTGGACAACTTGTTGGATTTACGGTACCCCAGTTTAAATGACCTTTACCTTTGTCCGCTTACATTTAGCCCAGACTACCTTAAATCCGACCAGTTATCCGGCTAAACAAGAAATCCTGCTTTTTGTAACAGGCCCCAGTTCTATCTCGGTTAATTTTATCCATTAAATTTTTTGCCCTTTTTAGCATTATCAATTGATAATACATTATGCGGTATTTTGCACATAAAATCACCGTAGCAACACGTCCACAGATAGCGGTTGAGCAGTACTGTGTGTACGACCGATTTAATGAGACACAAATAAGACATAAGTGCTAATAAACAGTATATAACTACAGCCTTCACTTCTGTTGATAAAGGTTGCAGCCATCTTGAAATCTGAGGTCGGAGTTGCAGAGGCTCCTCTGACTTTCCGAGTTGGAAGTCTGACTTAAGGGAGCGTTCCAGTTCAAACTTGGAACTCGGAATTTCAGCATTAGACTAACTAACACAGCATTAGATGCAGACCAATGGCATCCCTGCACTTACAAATAATGGATGGATTCACTAAAACATTAATTTTGCAGAGCAAATGCTCTTCCATTCAGCTCACTCACCTCATTTGTCCTTGACGATCCTGGAACTCTTGACGGGGCAGGACCACCCCTGGGCTGGAGTAGACCGCCACAGGCATGCGGAACTCCAGATAGGCCGTCTGCAGCCACCACTCAGACAACTGCACAGACAGCACAGACCAGTGTCAGAGAGGGGTTCAGGGTGGGATTTCAGAAGCTCAGACACATGCATGTAAACCACATAAAAAAGCACCTGGGAATTCCAAAATCTGGGAATACGATACATTTAGACAAGGATACCTCACACATTCTCATTAATCATAATACTTGCTTAATGGTAAAATACAAAGCAAGAATACTATGGTTCATTGGTCAAGTGAATGATTGTTGCTTTGAGGGTGAGACGTCCTGGGTTCAAATCTCCCTCAAGCTCATTTTATGGAGCAGTGTGTCACTCAGTGGACTAGAGGTCTGTGCCCATATCATGGGTTTCAATCCTGCACCCAGCAAACTAATCATTTGACCAAGACCCTAAAGCCCCACCTGCACATTACAAAGTCAAAGTAACTTTATTGTCATCAGCTATATTATGCATGCATCATACACTGAGATGGAATTTCTATTTCAGTCGTTGGAGTGCAAAGAAACAGTGATAAACAGAACATAAATATGTGAGATGTATTTAGACAAGACATATTCAGACATGGACATATGACATTAAAATACACTCTAAAATACCGTTTAAAAATATCAGTTGTGCAAATGGGCACGGTGAGTACAGTGGTTGACCCTGCGCTCTATGTCTGCCGTGTAGTGGCAGATTCACGCACAGTGATGACTTATTTGCCCCTCGGCAGTGGCTAGCCGGGCGCCCTCGTACCCAGTTGTCCGTCTTGCGCGCCCTGCGCTCCAGCCCCTTCTGCAGCCGCTCCCCGACGCCGCCCGGCCGCGCGAACTCCTCCACCAGCTGGCGCGTGTGCTGCAGCTCCTCCGCGCTGACGATGGGCTCCAGCACGGCCAGGTAGCGCTCGCACGTCTGCTGCAGCGGCGGCACCGGCAGCTTGGGTAGGACCTCCTGGCGGAGCAGGCAGCGGCCCGGAACCCGCGCCGCCAGCACCGGCTTCAGCAGCCGGCCGGACCTCGCAACGACCGACAGAGCCTGTGGAAACGAGACTTATAGAGTCACTGATAAAGTAGGACACAAATTATTTGATTTTGTTAACATAAGCTTACTAACATAACTGCACATTTGTATTCATTACGTATTCGTTTAGAAAAATTTTGCTAAACTTAGTATATTGGGGGAAAGGCGTAGGTACATCAATGTCGTCATCATCACGTGACAATTGGGCCCCGTGTGAACTTGAACGAACACAACCGCTGATACGTAGTAAAATTTGAGCTTCGATCGCATCAGCGCTGCTAAACTGTTTATTTACAGCTTTTTGGTTTACTATGTTTTCTGCTACGCTGAAGGTAGACTACACATGGTACAGCAGTGGTACGGATAATCACAGGCTCAGACATACAGCGTGTATTTGCAAGCTATCATCAGACACGAAACGCTACTCCATGAAAAACGTTTCATTACACATCTGATACGCGTTATTTAGCTACGGCGCAACAAGAGAGACAAGAAACCAGCTGTCACACACGCAATGGGGAGAGCAGACACGAAGTTACCGGTTAAAGAGAAGATCTGCTACTGTCACGGTATAAAATGGACGGTATCATCAAATAACGGCACGGTCCAAGTAAACGTAAACAACCGAGTCTAACCTTTTGAAATTGTAAACCCTGTTGAAAATGCACGAGTCATGTAATGTAATGAAATACTATTTCTACTCACCATCGTTTTTGCCAGCAATCCCAGCATGTTTCCACAAAGCATGGCCCTAAAATCAGAGCTCGATTTTCGTGCTAGAAATAAGGTCCTTCGCCGATCCAAGGACGCGGCAGGCACTACTTTTCCCCTGCGCAGGATTCGGCTGCTCCTCCCCCTGGCCCCTTTCTGTCCCTTTCCAGCCGAGTTACACTCCCCGGGACCACAACAAATGCTCATAGAGGCAATAAGGTCATTTCGTCCGGCTCCTTGCTTTTCGCATCGTTATAAGTTGCACTTTCTCAAGTTATTTTAAACAGACAAATGTCATACTGACTTTAAACCTGACATTCTGCTGCGATCTTTCGTCATGAACCAAATAAAACAGGTTTGTTGGCAGACTAGTAACGTGGTGCACCTGATATTAAACATCTCAACTTATATTCGTATGCCTGTTTGAATGTGCTTGCACCTTACATAAAGCATAAATTTCCAGTTCAGGTGGTATTAACCTGCATCATTTGAACACTCTTTGATGGGGAGTTTCTTGAAGCAAACTCGCTTAACAGCACAATTCACATGTCCATCCATCCAACTTCCAACTGCTTGGCCACTATAGGGTCACGTGGAAAATTCATACGTGCTTTGGTTAAATGTAGTGATTCTGAAATGAAATTAACCATGTACTTGTCAGCAGTCAGCATGGTAGACAGTGAGTAGCAGCTTACTCTCATCAAAACTATTAATAGTCATTAATTTTTTTAAATGAGTTGTCCAAATGTCACAATTTACCTGAATGCAGAGATTTCAAGGTTGTCAGTTAGGTCCAGGTTTTCCTTGCACGTTACGGTGGGTTATTTTTAGGTTGCTGACGTCACATGGTTACAGACAGGCGGGCACCCTGTTGACTCAGCTCAAAAATGATAGATGAAAGTAGCTGGATTTTCGTGTCACAGCTGTTGGGGAAACTGCTGCCAAGTTGTTTAGATCCAAGATCACTGCAGGATCCTTAAAAAAGCCGTTTACAAACCAAAGCGGATAGACACTATTGAATCCTAACTGAGAAGAAGGTGTTCTTTGAGTGAAAGCATTCCAGCGTCTCTGTTCATTATATTTGTTCGGTACTACATGGTGACGTCATGCATACAAATCGTTATCTGTAATATCAAGCGCCCTACTTTGGGCAAATACGCTGGGTAAGGCACTATATAGCAAACGGAACATTTTTTTAAATTAACTGAATCAAATTAAAAATAAATATTCACGTTATGGTGCCAGAACAACAGCCTGTGTATGCCTGAGGTTGTACTTTTTCAAGGTTTCCGCATCAAATTGCATCTTATTATGTTGATTTGGTAGCTTAGTGGTGCTAATTTCCATGAGATCATTTCTATCTACCTTGTTTTGAAAGGTTTAATTGCTTTTCAGTAATGGATCAATGACTTAATTATTTAATTGATAATGTAAATTCGGGTACAGCAGTGGTTCAGATATATCTACCTCCATCCCATTTTCCAATAAGACCATTTCTGCTTCACTGAATTGCCAAATAAGTTTAGTTCCTTTCCTTTGGGATGATGTTTCCAAGACAGAATTGTATTCAAAAAATGGTTATATTGACAAAACCCAAAATAATGATCCCTGAGAAAATGGTACACTTCATGCTGTGAAGATGTGGTGTTGGGTCTTCTGCCGGTCAGTCATCTTCAACAGAAAAGTCTCTGAGTACCCAGGCATGCAGTGACTAGGAATCCAGCCCAGCTGCCTCATTGGTGTCTATCAAGTGTTGAGGAGTAGCAGGAATATCTGAAGAGGAAAGCCCAGCAGCACCCCTGTCATGGGGGGTCTGGGATGCATGTGACAGCTCCAACCACTTCTTCTGCTCAAAGTTACCTGAATCTTGTTTCAGGCAGCGTAGAGATCAGGACAGGGGCTGCTGTTTGGATAAGATACACATGTACAATTTATGGACTGTGATTAGCCAACCTGCATGACTTTGGGCTTCTGGAAAAAACAGTCTTGACCACACACAGAGCAAAGGCAGGATTCAAACCCCCAACCTTGGACATATGAAGCAACAGTCATAGCCACTGAACCACCATTATCTGGTTAGCATTATCAGTTTTTCAACCTTATTTGTCTCACGTGTCTATATAATTGCTGATTGCACGTTTATGGTTTCAATAATTTTCTTGGTTTCGTGCCGTGTTACTGGTCTTTGGGCCTCGCTGTTGACCGTCAGTGACAGAAAAAGCACATGTTGTACTGTTCCACATGAGGGCGCCATACGCCTAACCTCTATAGAGAGAAACGGACGCTGTGGCGGGTTGAATTCTCTCCCTCTTTTCATTAAACTAGACGTGTCACGTGCGCAAAATTCATAGGTATTTTCCTTTCCCAACTTCATTTTTCCCACGCGGTGTTGCCTGAGCCGTCTTAGCTTTGAGTTGGTGACCATTAACTTTGAATTTTTCTTGATTATGCTGACATTTTTAAGCCTCCCTTAAGAGTATTTTCCATATCGAAATTGCAATGCAGTCAGCAGCAAAATGGTTCGTGTGTGTAATTCATCTCTTTGATTATACGAAGCGAGGTGGTATTCATTATTAAACGGGCTTAGAATACAGGCTGAGTTCAATACCCTGACAAATGGTTTCAGCAATCCTTTATTCTAATTATCCCAGCACTTGAATCTGTAATCCCTTGATTGCCCGGTTTGCATTTCTTTTAGACTGACTTCCACTCCAAGGGTGTTATGGTGATTTTTAAATGTTGGTCACCTCTACTACTGCAGATACTCCAGACGTAATAATTAAGTAATTCTGTGAAAATCCGAATTATCATGCGCTTGCTGTCCACGTAGAACACTTGTCGGTGATGTTCTCATTAAATTAAACGCCGAACTTAAGAGCGCAATAGAGAACGTTACCGATATAACGGCTGTTAAAGTTAAGTAAAGGTAATGTCTTTGTATCATTATATTGCGCAATAATAACTTGTAAAGTATTATTTTCAGATTATTTTGAAGCTCTCTTTTTGTATTTTTGTATCAGCCGCCCTGAAAAATAATTATTCTAAATTCATTTAGCGATTTCGCCGCTTATTTTCGTAGGCCTATATATTTCGTAACTCCACGCTCAGCAAATTTAATCGTGGGGACCCGGGAGCGGGCTGGGTACCGCACCTGAGCTCACCCATAAGCGCCCCTGGTGTGTGTGTGTTTGTGGGGGGGGGGGGGATTAGGTTTATATTATTTTGTGGGGACCAAGTATCTACTATAGATTAGCAGTGACGTGCCGACCCCTTCACTTTGAAATCATCGAAGCATTAGCGAGCATCTTAACCGTGTGGGTGCGCACCTCCGTTAACGTGGAGCTCGTCGCACCTCCAAGGCACCGACGTGTTCAGTTCAGGGGGGGTCTGAGCTGTAGGCGGCCATGCACCGCTCAGGGCACAGATGGCGGAGTTAATACGTGTCTGCAGTGCGCATCTCTTTTCGACACAAACACTAGCCATTTGTCATAATGTTAAAAGCTTTTTTTCTTACTCGTACTTATATTGACGTGGGTAGTGCTTTTTGTCAGACGAATTAAGATAAAAGTGTGAAATGTAAAATCACTGTGCTTGAAATGCAAAACACTGCTTCATTGCACCAATTAGGAGAACACGGTGACCGCGAGGTCCCGTTAAGACGGCTTTCCGGGAGCTGAGCGGCATCCGCGGCCGATCAGGCGGCTTGTTTTCGTTTTTTTTCGTCTAGCAGCCCATCGCCATCTGCTTTGAATGTTTTATGAACTGATGTGGGTTTCCGTTTTCTTGCAGCGTTTCTGTCCCATCCTTGTACCATCTGCTTCTCTGAGATATCACGCTGTCTGGCTGTCAGACACCTCGCTCGCAACCACCGCTCTTTAAGTGCCTTTACCTTGTGAGCATTTACGTTAATCCGGCAGCATTTCATTTTCTACATGCTTAAAAAGTGAAAAAACACTTTAAGGGAGGACATTTAATTAGCTACTTTAAGTGGTATTTTCAATATGCACATTTTAACGCGTAATTGCACAGTAATTGTAAGTCTCTCTGTAAATGTTAAAAAAAAGTATGTCCACTTTACCTTCTATTGCCCGGGACAGGGAGAGACTTGCTCTTCTAATTCTTTTCGACAAGGACAAGAAGATGCATATTGTTTGCAGGTAACTATAAGCTAAAGATACCTTCTCATGCCCCATTGAGAGAAGAAATAAGTTGTTTGTTATACTGCCAGTTAGTAGACATTTTAATTAAACACATTAAGATTTTTGCCAGCTTTGTTTTTCCTGGAGGCAGGCCAGCTGCACCACCAGAAAGGGTCAGGCCATGTCCTGTTGGATTTGATCCTAAGGTTTGGCCATTTAATGTTTTTCTAATTATAGAACTACACCAGTCCCTTATTTCCTCATACTTGTCATGGCAGTTTAGTTGACAGTTGCTTTTATCAATGTTTAACTAAGTTCTTTTTTTTCTTCTTTACTGTAAAAGTTTATATAAAAATATAAAAGTTTGCAGGCACCTTTAGCCTTTTATTTAAGTTACCCAGAGCCTCCTGGCTCTCTGTCACAGTCTTGTCCCCGTCTCTGTCATGCTTGAGTCCGACTCGGTCACATGCTTCAGGTCACGCTGGTGGCTGCAGTCCACTACACCTTCAGAGTCCGCGCAAATCAGCGTTACACAAACCGCCGCCCCCTACTACAGAGTTTGTAACTCTGAGACCGGTAACTCTTTGGTGGTGCATGGTGTCATCCGTCTGGAAACGACAGGACAGTGCTTTAAATATGTAAATGTGCCTCATTTTGTTTTATATAATTTCAGTAAAAATGATCAGTTTTAATGATAATGGAGTCCAAAGTGGTGTCTTGGCTCATCTACAGGGAGAATGATGAAAAAAAGCAGATCACATGCGATTTAATTTTAATACATGAAAAAGCATCTGCATTTGCTCAGTACTGGTCAGCCTCTGAGTCCCGTCGTCAGGTAAGCCCCTGGTTAGGACACTGTCACATAACTCGCCACCTTTCTTCAATCCAGGTGCTGGTGTCTCAGTTAAGATCAGTGAATGAAGGCTAAAGAATGGAATCTCCAGGATGGATGTGACAAGTCCCAGGATCGGAGAGGCTCCTGCATCTCTGTCAGTGAGAGTTACGTCTGCAGCCCGGATGCTTACTTTGCTGTGCCTCTCTGCCTCGTCAGCTGGCAGGTGAAGGGATTTGTGACAATGATCGAGTTTAACAAGTCAGTGCCGCCCTTGTCTTTCTTGATGATATAACGTTCTATAGCCAGCCTTTGGCACTCTGCTGTGGCAGATCAAGCAGCGATTTTGTTCCCCCTTAATTCCCCACATCCTGTGAACGCATAGTGACACACTTCATGCAGATTTAACATGCATTACCACTGTGACATGGCAACGAATGCAGTCTCAGTTTAGTGTATGCGTCACATGCATGAGCCCAGTAACCACTTCACTGATTGGCTTTCATGAAACCAGAAAGTAATCGTGCCAAAACTGTACCACATTATTTAGTGTCCAACCCAAATTCACTCTGTAAGATGTAGGGTGTTTCGCCCGAAATCGTACATAGCAGGGGCTCTCAAACTTTTCGATCAAAGGTCTGCATCAGATTTTTGTTCAAAGTCAGAGGTCAAGAACATTTTTCAATAACTAAACAGTATTTCATGAACTTTAATGAATTAACAATGACCTTTGATATAGACATATATAACAAAAATGGGTACTTTGTAACGTTCGTTGATCGTTTCTGCTCTCTGTCATGGGGGGAGGATTATAACAAGTTATCTGTGTGCGAAATTTGGTGGTTCCACACTTTTTGCACTTCAAACCACGTTAAGCCTTTTTACATGAACTGTATTGATTCATAAAATGCATGATTGGCTGGGTCTGGATAAACTTTCAGTTTGGTCCACATGGGGAACCCCTTCATGGCCTTGTTCTGATTGGCTGCCATAGCACCGTACTCCTTTCTGTTTACCAGGCATCAGCTGGTGTGGAGCTATTAACGTCACCAGCTAGTTTAGTTCCAGAGACATGCCAACTTTGAGCTACAATTTTTTTTTTTGTTTTGTGAGTGCCCAAGGACCAGTGTTCCCAGTTACGGCAAGTTCTCATTAGGAGTAAAACGAAAAGCTGCAGACTGGCCTGGGATGGTAAAGAAGATAAACTCTCCTTCGCCACCCTGTAGTAAATCAGGCCACAATCATCTTAGTTTAACACCCCCGATGGTAAGATTTAGTAATGATTCATGCTTTGACTCAGTACAGGCAACTGGACTGCTTTTGGCCCACAAAAGGTTCAGGAAAGACAGTTCTTGCCAAAATCCAAGCTCAGCACAGTGGAGTCTCGTGAGGTGCCAGGGGGAAATGGGATTTTTGTTGATTCTGGTCAGACTAACAGAATTTCCTGCCATGTGTTGTTGCTAGAATTGGTGGAAATTTCCCTTCAGTAATTAAGCCAACAGCTGTTTCTACACCTGTGGACTTCAAAGGTCTACCAACAAAACACACGGCTGTCTGCAGTCTCAGGTAGGGTACAGCTTTACTCACCCAAGCAGTCAGTTATCTTCCTGAAGCTTATCGGGTATGTAGCTTCCTGTATAGTATAACAGTGCGGCCTGTCCTGGGACATGAACCCACAGCATTTCGATGGCCAGATTGATCTCCATCATAGGCCATCTGACCTCACAGTGGAGTCCTTTGATCCCAAAAAGCCCTTTTTATGTTAGTCCGCAAAGACCATATGTTTATCAAAGGGTGCAAATTAAGGAGGGGCCCCTTAATGACATTGTTGGCTTCATCCTTCATTTCCTTCCCTCTCGCTTTCTTGCTCCCTTATCTGTTCTATTAATGCAGCTTAAAATATATATACTTCAGACTTGGGAATCTGGTGCCATGCCAAGCTGTCAGTCTCTACCCCAGTCCTGCTTCTGTAAGTGACTCGCAGAGTGACTCACTCTGGCTTCATGTGACTCGCCTCACGACTGCTTCATGCCGGCCGTGGGCCGTTTTCTTTTATTCCCAGTTTTTCAGCAACTCCCATTAATGCCTATGAGTGACGGTGGTGTTACGGCTCAGATGCGGAGTATAAATCTGCGGGGCGAGATGTGGGACTTCACCTGCTTCTCCACTGTTCATAACCTGCCTGGTCATGCTGCGCTTCTGCAGCTACAGATGAACTGTCCTTCTCGACAGGGCGCTGCCAGATTCCTCTGGAGAAATAAGCATTTATAAACAAACCCAGAACATGCAGAAACGGCAAATGCTGCATATGTGCCACGCAGTGTCGGCTTAATGCATAGATTAGCAGTATATTTCCCCAGACCGAGAGTAATATTGACTTGTCCATAAAGAGCGCTGCCTGACTGGCTGCAAGTCGCACCTCATTGTCCCACATGCAGCACTGGCTCAAATCCACTAAATCAGGATCAGAATTAACTGCACATGTATGCACTCTGCATAGTGTCGACGACTCTACACAGGTGTATGTGATGTGTGTGTATATGTACTGTATTTATGTATCAATATATATCATAAATCAGTCATAAAACATCAATATGAGCAGAAGACGGTAACTTGCAGACTTTTAAATATGTCAGATATTTTGAAAACCGTTAATTATATGTTTATGTGAAACGTGATTTAGCTGCAACTATAAAGGTACAATATGTCAGCACTTGGTATGTATAAAATATACCTTCTGGTGTGTGTGACAAGTGTGATTGCTCTGTATAGGCTGGCTCAGCGGGTATCCGGGATCAGGTTCAGCTTCTGCTCCTGGCTCTGTGTGGGCTGAGTTTGCATTTTCTCCCCATGTTCACGTGGGTTTTCTCTGGCTACTCCAGTTTTTTCTTGCGGTCCAGGGACATATGCTTTAGGTGAATTGGTGTCTGTACTGCCTACAGTGTGTGTGTGTGTGTGTGTGTGTGTGTGTGTTTGTGTATGTGCCCTATGATGGACTAGCATCCTGTCCAGGGTGTACCACTGCCCTGTGCCCTGTGATTGACTGGGAATCACAGGAAGCCAAAGGATGGGCACACATCCAATTTTCCAGATGACTTCTGGGAAAAACATACCCCTAGCTCCTTATGGATATAGAAATCAAACCCTAGAAGGCTGCTTTCTGCAAGGATGCCATCTGGAGGACGGAAAGTCTAACAGTGCTGTGTATAGATTGTGTATATATATAATTATAAGGAGTTCTGCAAACTTGGATATTCCACTGTATTAATGTAGTGCAAACGATAGGTTTATGTTTTCATTCTTCAGTGTATTGTTTTTTTTCAGACTAATTATCAGCCTGGGAGTTTCTCTTTAAAACCTCCCTATTTTGCTTCTGCCTAATTGTGCAAATGAGCTCGTTAAGGCTGAGAGCAGAGCAGGTTTTCATTTTCGGGCATTTGAATCGATGCCCTGGACTTGTCTTTAGACCGCGTTTCCCAATGCCCAGAGTAATTAAGAAACATTCGAGGTTAATAGTCCATTAACTAAAAATACTCGGTTTTAATTAAAGTCGTGGGTTAGCTGCTGGACGGGAATGGAGAAGCGCAAATATTTAATTTGCTTGTCGCCAGCGGCTGCCCTCTCTCCGGGCCGGACGACGCCGGCCGGTGAATGCAGCCGCAGCTGAAATGCACCTTGGCTGCTGTTCTGCACATTCTCGGTTTTTCTAAAATGAAGATTGGTGCCGCGGTGAGTCGCACGTTCGCTGTGCCAGGTCCTCCAGACCGCGCCGACCGCCCCGGGATATTCTGCTCCTCCCGCTGCCCAGTCCTCTCTCTAAACCGGGTCTCTGTGATCCCTGCAAAGCCTGAGTACAACCCCCATCTATCATTAGCCTGCCGCATATCTGGATTTCTCCTGCAGTTAATGCTTGGAGAGGGGGGCATTGGAACTAGTCAATCTATAATGCAGCGCAGTAGAGCATTGCCTGAAATGACCCTGGGCCACTGGGATGAATGCAACTGGGATCCAAGTGCCTTTTGCTAGAATACTGGACACTTGATTTTTGCGGAGGGGCAATAACAACATCCAGGGATTTTTACCATACTTTTGCTCTTAGTATTGGAACTGGGCTTCACCAATGGAAGATGATGTAAACGTCTGTCATTACTTCCTGTTGGGTCATGTGACTTTCACAGAGCGACAAGTGAGTGGCCTGTTGATGTTCGCTGTGGGTTTCCACCGATGACGGTGTTTCCTGGCATCCATGTCTATTGACTTCTCAGAGGAAAATAAACTCAATAGTAAAGGAACATTTGCCTCAAGAAGGTCTGAGAAGCATGGAGATTTAGGAGCCAGGTCAGAATTCCTGCATTCCCAGTACTGTCGCAGTTTTTGTTGGTGAACATCGAGAACGTAAACGCTGCAGCGAGTCATACCTCCTCTTTTAAAACCTTTAATTTGACAGCTCCCCAATAGTCTAGTGTGCCCCCCCCCCCACTAAGAACATACCCTTCAATTATCTGGCAAGCAGAGACAAAGGCCCCTGCATGGACGTGGCTGTCACATGACACCAGAGTGCCCCGCCCCCAAGTCCACACAACACCAATAGGAATGCTTTGATATTTATCCTTAAGGGCTTTCAGGCCATGGTGATGTGTGTGTTTTTTAGCGGAAGCACCCCGGCCTGTTTTTCTTAGCTGCTGTTTATGCTAATCCAGCTGTCCTTCGCCTGTTGTTCTGTGGTGTGCTGCAGAGGGGGAGCCCGCTCTTGGGCCACTGAGGTGACTGACAGGGCAGTGGAACAGGCTGTGCCTTTAGCTGGGCCCTGCACTGTACGTGGCTGGCCCCACACTGCAGCTTGAAAGGCTTTCCTCTCCTTACAAGCAGCAAGCGAGGGGAAGCTGCAGAGCCACACTGCAGCGGATGGTGCTTCCGGAATATGACGACAGGCGGCTGTTTTTCCCCTCTGATGAGTGTGTGTTTCCACAGTGTCACATGACTCATCACATGATCCCCTATTCAGACAGGTGCCAGCACCGCTCCAGTTTCAGAGGTTCTTGTCCCTTGTGTGTGTGTCCATCAGCTGACGTTTGACGGCACCTATTATACACTGACTGTGTGATGAAAACAGGACTCATTCCTCTGTCTTCGTTTACATTTATTTGAGGTCTAGGTCAAGTTTGTCGAGTTGTAGCAATAGTAACAATCGCAAGCAACTGAAATGACAAAAGTCATGTCCTTACAAAGAGTTTACAATGCTGTAGTGGTTTTCAGCGTGGAGCTTATATAAATTCTTTCATAACACAGCTTTTCTCAATGGAAGAGCGAGCCTGAAGAATAAAACAGTAGGCCTCTTTTCCCGTGGGCTTTAATATAATACCCCGTGAGAGAGGTCTGCATAATAGCTTTGGATGGATAACAGCGGTTTAGCTGACAGCTGACAGGCCTATAATTAGCTCCTGCCTATTTTGTTTTTAGCCGGCTGCACCCTGACCTGTTCGGGGCTCCTAAGCCATTGAAACGTGAACATCTTCTGACTTCACAGTGTTTTCCTAACACTCTGTCAGACGCTGAGCGTTTTCTCCGTCTCTCGAGGTGTATCTGGGGGGGGATCTGGTTACCATAGCACTGCCTGATCTGTTGTTTCCTGAGAAGAAGCACCCTATGTTTATTTCATGACAAATTCTTCCTTAACATCAGTTCTTGAAATATTTGTGTGTTCCTTAATTGATCATTCTCCTGGTTTTACTTGCACAGCAGCTGCTTCCATCACCATGGTAACACCAGCGGTGCCGTATCGTTAGCATTCCTATAGATTTTCTTCTATTCTTAGCATCTGCATTGTGGGCATGTTAATTATCACCCACTTTCTTTTTAATAATAAAGCCATTTCCTTCTGACAGGATCTAATCTCCCACTTCCTTTCATCCACTGAATCTGCCTTCCGTTTCATATTTGTTCTCATTTATTTATTTGGCAAATGCTCGTGTGGAGACAAGGCCAGTAGAACTGGTGTGACTAGTGCAGGCAATTATCAAGGGAAAATGGAAGAAAAGCCCTGTGCTTATCACAGTGGCCATTTGTTGTTGGATTTGTCTTCATTAGAGTAAATGTTTAGCTTCTTTTAAGGTATCAGCTTGTCCTGTCCTGTAGTGTGACAGACCACTCCCACTGTAGTCACAGACCACGCCCCTGAGGTGACAAACCACCCCCCTTTGGAGACAGACCACTCTTCCTGAGATGACAGACCACCACCCCAAAGTGACAGACCACGCCCCCGACGTGACAGACCACGCCCCCAGAAATGATAGACCACTCCCCCTGAGGGAAACCCACCAATGCTGGACCCCCTCCAACCACCTCCCCTCTCACTGAGGCAGAGTCCAGTACCACCCTGACTGCTCAATTTCCACATGCGGCACAGACCTGGATCAGCCTTTTGCCATCTTTGCCTTAGCAGTCAATGAAATTCTGATCTCTCTGGATTATGCTCCATGGGGCTGGGATGTATCAGGACGGATGCAAGGGATGCCGAGATTGAGCTAAGAAGGCTTAGAACTTCCCTGGAGCTGTAATAATAATGTTTCACCAGTGAGCCGCTTCTGATTGGCTGATGTAGTTGGATCGACAAATAAATAAGCAATCTAACCAATGAGGACCAGATTGCGTTTCACTTGTAGAGCATATCAGGAGCATACCATCGCCAAAGGGATTTCGTACTCTGTGGGGAGTGACAGATCTGCGTGAGAACATGTTAATCTACAGCCATGCTGTCACTGACCCCCACGTTTGACCTGATCAATATGTTTGTTTTATAGGTATTACGCTGACTGCGCTCTGCGTCCCAATTTAACAGTTTGCTCACGGGTGAACAAGGTGAAATATTGTGCAATCAGCTTTAGATCTGGCGGACCAATAACAAGCGGGAGACGGAAGATGTAGAGGTGTGATCAGTCTTCCAGGGCCGGCACGATGAAATCCCATTTTCCAATTACGGCAATATAACGTTCAATCAATTTTGCACTTTCTTTTTCAATCTCCCTCGTTTTAATCTCATTTCTCTTGTGCTTTAACTCTTCTTTTCAGATATTAGTGGATATTTCTGGCATTTCCGGCACAGGCCCGCATATGCCTTGTTTACGGTAATCGTAGGTGTCTCGTGTTCTGGTATCTGCAGGGAATCAGAGGCAGAGAATGTTCCCTCATCCATCTCAGACTTGGCTTCCGTGGTTCTCGCCGCAGGTACCCGCCTAAGCCTGCTGTTCCCTGGCAGGTCTGCAGGAGGCGCTGGTACAGGAGGAGGGCTGAGAAATCATGACAGACTCACACCACCCCCAAACCCTGCTGTTCCTTGACAACAGGCCCCCTGGTCCCAGCTGGCCATTTTCTCCTTTGATGGGGGGCCCTTCTCCTCCACTTCTGCATACTCAGTGAACCTCTGTGGGTCGGCACATGGGCCGTGCCCTTACTAACTGAGTTCTGTATTGTGTCAACTTTGTTGACACTTTCCAGTTTCTAAAAGTAGTTGGTTTCTAAAAGTATATGTATTTATATGTATGTCTCTCCCTACAAGCCTTATGCAGCTAATTAACAGGCTGCCCCTGGTGGCGGTCGTTGAGCACTGCAAAACTAAAATCCCTCAAAACCTATGAAAATCTATAAACAAAATGCGAATGGGAGGATTTTTCCAGAAACTAAATTAAGGCAGTAGATGCCTGTAAAATGGGAGCCGATCAGGCTGTGCTGTTTTATGTAAGCACCTGGTGCCCGGAGATGAGAGAAGTCACGCTTTTATTCACACTGAAGGGCAAAAATCTCAGGCAGGGGGGCGTCTCGAATGGAAGCTCCCAGAAATTTAGTTTCAAACAGTTTTTCCCGGTTGTCCGTGGCAGTCCGTCTTACCTATTTAAATGAGCTTTGGGAAATGGAGCCTCAAACAGGCCCTGTTGTCATTAGAGGAAGACATGTCCTCGCAGAGCAGCCCATTTCCTGGAGTGTTTTGGACATTTCTGGATCTAAATGTATTCTGTTATTTTAAAGGCCTTTTAAGGGCAGAATTTTGGCTCAGTGGGCAGATCTGTAGCCACACACCTCTAGGTTGTGGATTTGAATCACTGTTCTGCTCGATGGGCCTGGATCTCCTTCAATTTTGTAAGTCTCCTCTCGACACTTGAGTTTTCTCCGACTCTCCAAAGAAATGCTCTAGTGACTCTGATTTGCCCCTGGTGGGTGTGAGCACTCTGTCTTGGACTGGCATCCCATCCGGGGTGTTCCCTGCCCTGTGATGGACTAGCATCCCATCCCCGGTGTTCTCCGGCCCAGTGCATCCTGGGATAGGCTTGGGTTTCACCAGGACCCTGTACTGGGTCCAGCCATCTGGACTGAGCTGATTTTGTACTAGTGGTACATTGAAGTGCGTCAGCAGCACGTTGCTGTATCTGTTCTTCATTCTACTTTTTCTTCTTCTGTCTGTCTTCTTATACCCTGAGTATTTCCCTTTGGCTTCCAAACCTCTGGCGGTCTATAAACAAACATGGAAGATTCTTCTGGAATCTACCATGGCTGTGGGATTGCATAACCAGCAGCACAGTCTTTCATGGTGACTTCTGCGGAAGTTAAAATTCCACTTCAGAAATGTTGGGAAAGACTTCTCCGAAATGCTCTGGGCTTCAAGGGGTGCTTCTTCAAAACTTCGGCTTCTGAAGGTACCTCCAACAGTTCTGCAGCAGCAACTCCACTCCGACATCAGCCCCCAGCTGAGGTAACATCTGTGTCGGCTGAGAGCCATGTCTGCATCTACTAAGAGTCAAACTCTACACAAAAGAGGAAGCTTCTGAGTCTCCAAAGCCACCAAGAAGACACTGTTCCATCATCTCCCTCATTCAGGACCATTTTTGCAGAGGAGCTCGACTCCCCATCCGGAACCTTCCATGTGGTCGCCCCATCCCGCGCGGTTTCTCCTCCGTCACTCAGCGCCGCTTCATCCTGAAGGCCAGACTCTTGCAGCTTTTTATTCCGGAAACATCCAGAAATAAACTCCGCCAGCAGTAGCACCCGTCCTTATTCTTCCGCCTCGGTCAAGAGTCTGAGCAGAACTTTTTTTTTTCTTTTTTTACTTTTTATGACTTTGCCTCTTAGAATCTAATTTACCTCTAGACAGTGCTCCATATGAGTCAGCGATGCACTCGGAAGGCATGGACTCCCCCTCGCATGCTGAGCAGCCCAGGCTAATGAAAATTGAGGAATGTTCCGGAAAGCAAAGTTTTATAGCCAATTAGCTTCAGACGCAACCAGGGCTGTGTCTTTTATGTGTATATATATGTGTGTGTATATATACGAAAAGAGGGCGAAGAGACCACAAGGGGGAGCTGTCACAGCCAAGCACTTGGAGGCTACCCGCAGGGTCTTGGAAATGGGCACGCTGTACATGCACGGTGCACCCCCCAGGCCTCGGCCTCCGCCTGAGGCGTCCGTGACCCTGCTGGGCTGCGGCTCCCTCTCAATTGGGTTGTCAGCTTTGCTATCCGGCACCAACGGGTGTAAAAGGGGAAGGATGTCAGGGCCACGCGTGGCTCTATTCGCTTCAGCTAGGGCCCCTCCTGCACCACCGAAGGCAAAGGTAAAATTGAAAAGATGCCATTATTAGGTTCAGATCAGGGGTCTTGGGGCCAGTAAGATCAGCAGCAGCTGTCTGTGATTAATCTCCTTAATAAGAATATTTGAAAAATGCACACAACCACATTAATTAAGAAAAATAGGAATTTGCTTCCAGAAATGGCTTTTGTTATGTTAAACTTGAAGCATGATGTTAAATATGGCAATTACTGAGATTACGCTGCATTCCTTTCAGAAAATGTTTTTTTAAATAAGAAAAAACAGTTTAATATTAATATTTTTACATTGACTCATTATTTGAGCATTCATAGACTGGCCACCACAATTACCAGAATGACCAAATATGGGTATAATTATATAGTCCAAAAAATTGTTTTACTATACACTTTAGTTACATTTCTGGAAATTGTTTGGCCCTGCATCTCTATAAGGCTCTGCACACCAGTGCTACCAAATATTAAGTTGAGGGAGTGAATAATTATGGAATGAAACTAGATGTGATTTTTTTTTCTCTGCATTTTTTGTGTTGTCCCAATGCATGCAAAGCATTTGTAATTGGAGCAGTTTTCTGGGAGAAGTGGTACATTTTCTGAAGGCGGTGCAGGGTGGTAGTATTCTTGGCCATGACCGTATCAGTTGGTTAATTGGTTTCTAGTGATGTCTGGCTTCTAGGCTGTGAAAGGTGCCTGGATTGAATGGTGCAGTAACCATGTACATTGATGAAGGCCTGAGTGCTTGTGATTTACCCATGATAATGAAAACAGCTTAAGCTGGCTTGTGTTATTCGGTTCTTTATCTGAGAGTTCCGTGTGTGTTTTTTGAGGATCAGCATGTAGAATACGTGTGAAACATCCTGCAGTCCTGGCTTCTGGAGGAGATGTACCTTTGTAGCTTTCATCAAGGCTATTCAAAGCACCACTGAAGATGGTTCTCATGTGGTTCCCCGATGGTGGAACGAGGTGCAGAACCACATCCGGTCATCAGATTCTCTCTCCATCTTCAATAAACGCCTCAAGACCCATCTGGTCCAGGAATTCCTCCACTAGTCTGACACCACTATTTGTTCCCTGGATGCTCTTAATTTTACACCTGATTTGAATAGTTATCTTATTAAGTTCCTTCTTTGTTAGATGTGTTTCTGTAGCTCCTGCTCCAGTCCT
>JAOYFF010000041.1:3002854-3018911 GCA_025773925.1 Cryptomyrus ogoouensis | reverse complement strand
CACGCCCCCATGACCATGCGCATTACCACGCCCCCATGACCATGCGCATTACCACGCCCCCATGACCATGCGCATTACCACGTCTCCCATGATGCACGTTAACCTAGATTCCACAGAGCCAGACGAGGCTTCTACGAGCTGCAGAGCTTACCTTCCGGGGGAGGGGGGAGATCTGGGAAGAGCTGCTAGAAACATATGTACAGGTATCCCCCATCCTTATGAAAACAGAACATTGCTTATGAAACCTTTCACAAACCAAAATGACGTAAAGCGAAAAAGCAATTACCTCTCATTTATATGGGAAACATTTTTAGTGTTCCCAGACACAAAAAGTAACCTACCATCACACAAAATAAAACAAAAACCCAAAATTAACAGTAACATACAGTAAAAGCAGGAATATGATACATACAGCCTATGTAAAGCAGAAATATTGTAGGTACTGTTAGCTTCACTTACCAGAATCAATGCAGTCATGCATAGCTTATCGACAGGGATACATTCTGAGCAATGTGCCATTAGGCAATTTTGCCATTGTGAAAACATTATACAGTGTACTTACGCTACCCTAGATGGTACAGCCTTCTACACAGCTAAGCTATATGGTATGGCCTAAGTAACAAAAAAATACAGTATAAAACAATGAAATAGTTGTTTGTTATTATCAAGTGTTATGTACTGTACATAATTATATGTGCTATGCTTTTATATGCCTGCCAGTGCAGTAGGTTTGTTTACACCAGCATCACTACAATCACATGAGTAATTCAGCACCCTATGATGTCACGACGGCTATGACATCACTAGGCGGTAGGAATTTTTTTGAGCTCCATTATAATCTTATAGGACCACGATCATATATGCAGTTCGTTGTTGACCGGCGCCTCGTTATCTGGCACATGATTTCTGCTTTTTGCATCCTCAGTGGATCTTTCTAAAACAGTGTATAATTCACTCTCTAATAAACAAACGCTATTTTTGCTTTTCTCCTTTTTTCATAAAAGTGAAGATCTGAAAATTTTTGGATTAATTTTGGTTCGCGAAAACAAGTGCTTATGTACCACGTTACATTTTACCTCACAATTACATAGTGAACAGGAGAAAAAAACTAAGGAGCAGTTCTATGCAGTGACTTTGAAATGAATTTGCGAGCTTTGAGTTTCTGAGGAAGGTTCTCTGTTTGTGAGTGATGATGAACTCATTTGTCTGTCAGCCCCCTACAGGTCACTCCAGGCAACTGCCGCCGAGAGATGAGGCCGGGCTGCCAAGCCGCCGACGGGGGCCATCCTGGGGCTGTCTGTGGCAGGTTGCCTGGTGACAGATGGGCTGCGCGTGGAGCTCTTGGCAGCCTCCATCCGAGCCCCTGACAGCCGGCCACCAGCTCCGCCTGGGAGTGTTTAACCAGGCCGGCCTCATTCAGCGCCCACTCAACTTTCTCCAGCTCTCTACACCCCCTTGAAGTCTATTCACTGCCTGCGCCCTATCGCCTGGCATTCAGCCCCTCCCACTCTTGGTGGAGGGATGCTGCATTGTGCGTGTGTGTCTGTGTGTGCGTGTGTGTGTGTGGTCCAGATATACATTACATTGCAGGGACCAACCTGATATTTTGATATTGTGGGGACAATTTCTGTGGTCCCCACAAGGGGAAATTTAATTTAATAAAACTCTGTGACTGCAAGCAATAAACATGCCAACAGACTTGTATGTTGTTTGGTCACTTATGGTTGCCATTGTTGAGAATAGGGGTTTTACCTATAGAAATTAATAGACGGTTCCCACAAAGATATGAGTACAGGTCTGCGTGTGTGTGTGTATGTGTGTGTGTGTGTGCGCGTGCGTGCCAGTGCGGAGGCGGTGGGCTCCCTCCCTCACTGTTTGGTTCCCATTTATTGCCAAGTAAGATAATGACAACAGAGAACCAACTTTGCCACACACACGCACACAGCTTTGTAATTATATCTTTGTGAGGACTATCCATTCATTTATATGGGGAAAACTCACAACATGACGACCTTAATCCCTACCCAGCCCTAACCTTGACCATAAGTAACCAAGCAAAATATGAGACTTTTGGCATTTTTAGTTTTTTGATTGCATTCACAGATCTTTGTGAGGACTCGAAAAATGGTCCCCACAAAGTAATATAAACCTAATTCACACACATACGTGTGCGTGTGCAAGCAGGACACACATGACTGTACAGAGAGCGGGAAAGCTTGACAGCTCACCCACCAAGCCTAACGCTCTGCAGAGGTGATGAATCTGCCCAGCGCTGGGTCCATAAGGTCTCACTCAGACCCATTTGCATCCGGCACAGACGGAGACTTCTCTGTCCCCATCCTGCTGAGGACCTGAAACAGACTTTACCTGCCTGTTAGTATTCAGCGCAGACAGCCTTGCAGTCCCCTGCTCTCAGCTACAGGGGCTACGGGAATGGGGGGGGGTAAATTAATAAGTTAAAGGGCAGTTTTCTGTGAGGACTGGGCACTGTAATAATGTGTGTGTGTGTGTGTGTGTGTCGGGTAAACATATCCTTATGGGGACCACTCATTCATTTCTGTGGGAAAAATGCTAACACTAACTATGACAACCTTAACCCCTACCCTGCCCTAACCATAACCATAAGTAACCAGGAAACTGGTCCCCATAAGGGAAAAAAACGGGTATTCATCACATTGTGGGGACATTGTGTCCCCATAAGGTAATGTATACCCGCTCACACACACGCACACGCACACACACACCCTAAGATCTCCCCTGGAGTGACAGGAGGGAGTGAGGAAGGTGTCACTAGAGAACAAATGTGACGAGGCTGGAGGGGGGGGTGACAGTGACTTCTGTGGCCCGTCAGGGACCCGTAGAACATCTGTCTGCTCAAAAACAAAGAGCTTTCAAATTTCAGGGCTTTTCCTGCTGCCCTCACAATAGCACCCATCTGCACCATACAGTGTACTTACACAGCTAGCCGTACACATGCACACACACTCACAAACATGCACACATGTCGTATGTCCTCAGGGACCCCCAGACAGTCTACAGTTTTGCTCCCTCCCAGCTCACAGTGAATCTGCTTCAGCAATCCGGGTGTTTTTGATTAGCTGGGAGCTGGGAAGGAGCAAAGACATGGACTGTCTGGGGGTCCCTGAGAAACACTGTTTTAGAAGGATCCACTGAGGATGCAAAAAGTAGAAATACCTGATGTTTACACCACAGAAAGGTCTACACCTCAGTGGCAAGGTCTGACTTCCATGACAGGTAGCATTGGCTTATTTGCATATAGTTAGCCTTGCAAATACAGCCCAGCATGAATACAGACCTGGATTCCTTCATCATTCTCAGCAATCTAATGCTTGGACAGCACTTCCAAAAACTCACTTGTAAATCCCAGTTTCTAGACGACTTAGAGCTGTTTGAAAATGACGACGGGAAAAAAACAAGAGCTGTTATTGTTTGAGCAGGCTTTGGGGCGGCTGATATGTGCTGCTGTCCTTGGCGGCCTTGGTGATTAAACACCAGCGGTCTTAGCCATTCTGGGACCGTTTGTCTTGGATGGGGGGGGGGTTATAAAACCACAGAAAATATGAGAAAATTGGTGTCACTTTTCAAACATTTTTTCTGGTTTGCTAACCCTTATAAAATGTCCTCCTCCAGCAGAGGAGAGTCTAGTGGGCGATTCTAACTCTGAGCAGTTTTGCCCATTAGCTACTCAGTACAATACAACAGCTTCCCCTTAACTAGCCTTGTTTTGTGGGTTATTCATTTCGCCAGGACGCAGTGCCAGGCAGGACACCCGTCAGGGTGGGGGCTGCCCTCCCGCACACAGCGCCTGCCAGAGGAGGAAGCTGTAAGCGTGCAGTGGGCAGCGGCAAGGTGGCGGATTATTTTCTTCTTGTCTCCTCATTACCTTTAGCAGACTGGTCCCATTTACCCATGGCACCCCAACACCGGAACATTGCAGAACCACACAAATAGGCCAGTAGGCCATAAACCCATGAGGAGCACACTGACACTTATAAGTCCTTCTCAGATTTAATCACCCACTGTATGAAGGTTATACCCTACATCATAAGCTTATTTGCACATAACCCAGAGTTGTCTATACCTAACATATGGGTGTCTAACCATTATTAATATATTGTGCACTTAATTGAACACCTCACTGGGCCCTTCATGCCAGCACCAAAACAAGGTCCTTGTATCTTTTGTACTTGAGTGTCTTGTAGAGTGTCAGTGTTGTACAATATTGAGTCAATTTCTGCAGCAGCGGGTGCAGTCGATGGAAGTTAATCAGCTGCTAATCAACGCCTCTTTGGACTACAAAAAGGCCTAAAATCAAGCGCTGAATCAGCATGAATCCATCCCTCTTCAAACCATAAGCATTATAACAAGATTACAAGAGCTGAACTGCTGCAGCTAAAGTGCAAATGCACGTTTGTAGCTGCAATGCAGTTTGACACGATTACTGTGAAATACGGGTTTAAATCGCCCCTGAAATGCTAAAGTCTTGGTCCTGTGATGACTTTACAAAGCATCAAACAACCTGCAAAACCACCACTTCCTCGAACCAGAAAATACAGTTTAAAAAAACAGCTAATAGCCGTATTTTGTGCATAGCACAGATGACCTGATTAGTCAGCGTATAGTTCTGCCTGTCTACCTTTGAAATTAGAAGCTATTCTGAAACAATCCTGTTTAGCTAACAGTGAGGAAATAACTGCACCAAAATGTCAAGAAATACATCAGTAATGTGTGCATGAGACGGCAACTTGAAACAGGACTGCAGTAAATACGTCCCAGACGGTAATGTGTTTGCTCTGCAGAGAGAGAGGGACCATGGGGGTAGTGTGAGGCTCAGTGGGTTAGGACTCAGCAATCGGAAAGCTGCCGGTTCGAATCCTGTAGTCAGCAGACTGATGCCCCTGTTCAAGGCCCTTAACCCCCAGCTCCAGGGGTGCTGCACGCTGGCTGACCCTGTGCTGTGACCCCCAAACTTGCTCTCACCTGTATATGTGTATACAAGTGTCTGTATATATGTATATAAGATGGGATATGAGAAGAGAGAATTTCCCCATGGAAATGCATAAAGTATCACTATTTGATGTTCTGACTGCTTTGGAGCAGTGGGTGGGGTGGGGGGTCACTGTCCTATGTTCTGCTTCAAAAAATCCCTCAACTGTAGTTGTACCTCAGTTCCGTTACACCAAGGGCATCCCGGATACTGTGCTGGGATACCTCTGGGACTATCCCCCCAACCCAACCCAACCCAACCCAACCCAACCCAACCCAGGATGAACATCAGGCAGGACCAGCCAGGCAGAGTGTTGGGAATAAGCTCTGAGTATTTTAATACCCAGAGAAGGTCAGCAGTTGAAGTCCTCGGCGAGACCCTGCAGAGGCCACAGAGCAAGACAGAAACATGAAACGGTCTGAGAAACACCCTGCTCTATGCAGTGGAAAGGCAAAGGCGGACGGCTGCCATGTCGGGAGCCTGGCTTCACAGCTGCTCGCGCCCGAACCCTCAGACGTCGGCTGTCACTCAGCCGCGCGATCTGCTAACCTGCGGGGGACCCTCCGGCTCGCAGTTGTAGATCAGCATTCGGAAGAGCAGCCGTTTGTCACCTGGTTCTCTTCTTGTCTGGGCCGAGCTCAGGGAAGTCGATTGCTCTCCCACACTGCAGCAAAAGGGCAGTGCAGGCCTGGTCCCAAACGGCTTCACCGTCCTCCTCCTCAGCTGCCTGTGGGGCGGGGTAGTTTATTTTTTTTTCCCCTATCATCTCCGTGCCTATTTCTGACACCCCAAGGCCTTCTGCCTGGGGAGGAGCTGGCCAGTGAAAGCATGGATCTATTCTGGGAGGAAGCAGGAGAACATGGACCCAGACCTAACAGGCACACACATGCAGTACTTCATGCAGACATGCTTATGTGGTTCAAAGGGACTGCAAGCGATGTTTGGGACTTTAACGACACGGGGTGAGCCTGGTAAAGCCAGTAGGCAGAAATCCATCACTCTCCTGAGTGTTTCCAGGGCTATGTGACAAAATGGTGTCATACTACGCTGATAACTTCACCCCAGAGTGGCTGGCTTTCCATCCACCCATCTGGTACAGAGTGTCAGGGAGTCTCACCCAGATCCCAGAAAAGATGGCAGGGACAAGATGCCACTAGAGGGCATTTTGAGGCATCCATCTCTATAACCACTCAGTTTTGGAATAGACAGACACAGAGAGCCACATATGGGATTCAAACCCACACCCCTGTGCATTAAAGGTTGTGGTGCTGTGCTGTGAGCCACCATTTTATTGCTGTAACTTTGACATTGTCTTAATATTCCCCACCTGTTTTTCTGAGCCTTACAGCTTATTCTTAATTCAGAGAAAACTTGATCCCTGACCTGCACTTTACTTCCAGCGGGTACTTGTGCTGGACGTAGAGGGAAGTCTGCGTGCACAGGCAGCTGGGATGTAATAATTAAGTCTTCGCAATGTCAGAGAGTGCCAGACGAACAATTTGTCCATCCAGTTACACATCTGTGACCCTGTTGCCTCTTTATTAATTTATCAGGCTATTGCTTCTGAGGCAATCTGCTTTCTAAAAAAAAAAACCTCTTTCGTTTTTAAAGCAAATTCCAGGCCCCTTTATCCACGTGCATGCTCGTGACTCATCTCTTCTGGTTCACTGTCCATTAAAATCAATTATTATTTTACTGCTCATCACCGAGACAGAAGTCACCAGAGCAAAGAAAAATAATTGTGTTTTTTTTTTTTTGGAGCCACGTTTTTGAGAATCGCGTAATCTCAGAAGCACCGGGTTCTGTCAGCAAGCGTCTATAAAATGCCTAATTAGGTCTCTGTGTTTTTGGCAAACTAAGGCACAAAAAACCAAAGCCTTCTAGTACCTCATGTTTCTCAGAAAAGCCTATTGCCGTGATTTGTCTGAGACAGATGGTGGCTTTAAACATACAGTGGACGGATGGTTTGGGACATATTCCGTCTCCCTGCGGACTCTCCATTTGGCCGTGGATCTGAATTTTATTTCTCGGGCTCCTAGTGGGAGGGGAGCCGTGTGGGACGAGCTGAGCTCTGGCTGCTTGTGGGTGGGACGACTTGAAAATGTTTAATGTTAGCAGAACATATTATATAAAGCATGGAACACTACGGTTTACAGTCTTACGAAAAACAATAAGAAATAATAAATACAAATAACAAATAAAGTACATTTCAAATCAGCGCTGTACGCGCGATGTGTTGCAGCTTAGCGTAAAATGACGAGTAGAAGTGTGGCAGATATAATTACCGGAAAATCGTATAGCTCGTTTTCTTTGGCGTCTTACTGATACATCTAGAATTATAATTGTATCATAATTTCTTCGATACATTTCAACAGTTGCTGAATTTGGGAAGTAACCATTAACATCTAGGTCTACAGCAGTACTGATTTCGCGTTGATTTAATATTTCGACCAATTTGGCAATACGTGCGTTTAGGAAAGCGTAAATATTATTTTAAAAAAATGAAACTATAAACGGCCCGAGGTCTGGAAAGTTACACAATGAGCTTCACCTTAACATACGCGTGTAGTATTTACACAACAATCCGAATAGTAAAAAGCAGCCCAACACGTCGGTTTTTATGACTTGATTAACCTTATTTGTTTTTAACATGTGGCTAGTTGCCACATGCACACACATGTACCCGCTTCCAGCTAGGGGTCGAAGGGGTTAACGCCAGCTCTGTCCTGCGGGGGGCGCTGTGAGGGCGGCGTGTGAAGTCAGCACGACGTGCCGCCCGGGGCGTGCTGTGAGTCTGCCACTGAGGAGAGGGGAAGCGGCGGCTGCGGACCTGGAGTTGCGGCTCCACTTCCGAAAGACTAGCGGGCTGTGATCGCAGGGCTGCGGCTGGGCAAACAGTCTAGTGTTTATGTCCTCCGCCCGGACGGCTTGCATCACTCTAAGCGAAGGTGAGTGTATCGGAGACACACTACCGGTCGATGTCTAACTAAAGTTGCTTCGTGTATAAGTCCGAGTTATACGATTAACAGACGTTATTAGTTTGCATGCGTTAAAATCAGAATTTTATTGCATGTCAGATTAAATCAATGAGACATGCTAAATAAGGCTGCTTAATTAGTCAATAGGTGAAGCGCAAATGCTGAGTTTCTTACACAGGTCCAGACCGGCGTTACATTGTTTTGGTACGGCGGGTATGGCATTGTTGCCCAGGTGCCACACATTAACCATGCGTCTTAGTTGACCGAGCCCTTCCCGAACCGAGTTGTCGCCAACACTGGGTGGCCGATGCGACGGGATATTTAACGTCTGGGACTCGGAACAAGCCGCTCTAGCAAAGCCCATACTGACAATCGGGTGCTGCCGGGTCGAATCGAGCCGGCGGGACTGCACTTCGGACCGGCGACACTGCGACCGACCCCGATCCCGCCCCGTATCTGCGTGGCGGCGCCGCCTGTCCCGGTTTGGTCTCCCGCGTCTCGCCGCTCCGGATCCAGGCTGCTAGTTTTGCTTATTCACAAAGTGGAGTTTGCACACAAATGAAAAAAAAAATAAATCTAACGTGACTGATTTTTTTTTAAGTTTTGACATGCATCAACCGGAAATCTTGAAAAGTCAATATGACATGACATCAAAGATCCCGCACATGCGTTTTACTCCGTGGATTCGTCTATGCAGACAGAATATAGCCGTAAATAGAGGCGCCCGTATGAAGCCGAAGCGGTCACCCGGCGATCCGACTACCCGGGGATGCGCAGCCTGTCTGCTCCCTCCCGCTGCAACCCGCTCATGGGCTTTTCATGAGGTGGGGGAAGCAAATCGCTCTTTTCCCCATTCCCCAGTGTTGTTAAATGATCGAGGACTGGGAAAATACCACACGCAGGGCGATTCGCAACTGGACCTTCGAGGAATCGCGTGCTTTGCTTAAAAGATTTTTTTTATCGGCCACGCCTCCAGGATAATAATAATAATAATAATAATAATAATAATAATAATAATAACAATGAAACCCGGATATACAGTGAATATTCGGAGATCCTGGAGCCATATCATATTTAAACTCTGTAGGATTGGCACCGTTGAGTATTGTATAATGATTACTTAAACACATTCCCAAATCAAACCTTCAGCCTCTGCACCCAAACTTGTTTCCTGTGTTCGGTGTACAAGCAGACCTCGTTAAATTTAATTAAATGTAGGCTTATTTAAATGGTTACAGCAGCACCCTGACCATTCAACATTGCCAGCTGAGTTGTTTTGAATCTTACATTTAACGATGAGGCTTTCTTAAACCTCTGGCATACATGCAGAAATGAAACTGGAGTTTCTCTGACCAGGGACAAACCACCATCACACGTGTCTGAAATTAGGGTTGAAAGCTCTTGCCGCTGCAGTAACCTTGATTGATTTTACAGCTTTCCCCACTGCTTGAAGCATACTAAGTTATACATTTGCTTATTGAGATGTCTGTCTTGGCCTCCTAATTTAAATTCATAATCCGGCTGGTCTCTAGATGCAGGAATAGGGTATAGTGTCGACTTTTAGAGAACTTCCCTTTGTGCTGAAACCTAGATCTAGAAGAGCCATATTTTGTATGATCTCAGTAGATCAGCCCTCAGCTACAGGATTTGTGTGTAAATTCAATCTGGATGAATTTTGGGGACTGACGCACAGAAAACAATTGGGGTTGTACACAGATTTGTGATGATCCGTCCCGGCCGGTGTAGACTGATCGGTCCTGGCAGATTCTCCCCTCTGCTGAGTCTGTGGGCTCGCCTCATTTCCGTGAGTCTGGGAGGCGGTCCCCCCCCCCCCCAGACAGGAGCATCTCGTCTCTAATGAGCTTGCGGGGGCTGATCTCGCAGCCGCCATCTCCTGCTGTCTGCCCCCCACTGGCCCACGACGTCTCACAGCAAACCGGTTTCAGCCTGCCGCATTTAAGGCTGGGTTCTCTCGCCACCCTTGGGAAGCGGGAGCCGACAGGTGAGGGCCCCGGTCAGTGGTGATCTCGTCGGCTTGTTTTGAAACCATAATTGCCTTGGGGGGGGGGGGGGTGGCGCTCATTTGTAGGTTAACGGGGAACTATGTGGGTGATGAGGTCAGCGGCAGCATTATGTGTCTTCATGGAGAAGACTCTTATTCTGGAAAGACTCTTATTCTGTTGCTGTGAGAGGACCTGGGCACATATGGTCATCCGTTGAGTGAGAGCAGTGACATACGATGTGGACACCCGTATTGGGGTCACCCTGGAGCTGCCTCCAGTACAGCAGCAGATGTTCACTTGAGCAGTTGTCCTAGATGGCCACTTTGACAGACGGCATGTCCTCTGGGCTATCCGGGTCAGAACATGGGCACTGCACACTCGACCCCTGAAGGTGTAAGGAGGTGGTTTTGATCTCCGAGCTGCAGTCCTGCCCTAGAAAATAGGCTGCTTCGTTTAAGAAGTCCTGAGTCACTTGAAGATGGAAACGTGGGCTCAGCTAAAGTTGGAGGCCTGGTGGGCCATGCTCCCCCAGGCCTCGTCCTGAACGGGATGCCCCCAGTGCAGAAGCTGGAGGCCCAGTGGGTCGTGCTCCCCCAGGCCTCATCCTGAACGGGACGCCCCCAGTGCAGAAGCTGGAGGCCCAGTGGGTCGTGTTCCCCCAGGCCCCGTCCTAAACGGGACACCCCCAGTGCTGAAGCTGGAGGCCCGGTGGGCCATGTTCCCCCAGGCCCTGTCCTAAACGGGACACCCCCAGTGCCAAAATAATCCATGATCCTCTGCTGTCTTCCATAACTGGATAAGAGGATCCCATACCAAGAGATTCGCATTTTAAAATATTAAATGATATATATTAAATGAAGTTGTAATGATATTATAATGCATCAACACACCCATGTAAAGCACCTTGGGGTGACTCTGTTGTGAAATAAAAATAAATTGAATTGAATTGAATATTCTTGCTCATTCCTGTCTTCTGGGGAAATTGTCATTCCATGATTGTTTTTATTACCAATTATAATCCACCAAGATAATATTTAAATAAGCTTTCAGTTATAAATCTGTGCATTTTCTTTTTGTAGTAATAGGTTAGAAATCCTCTTTGGTGTTCTGTCTGTATACAAAGTTACAGCGACCAGACTTGCTGTTAATGAAATAAATCTTTGCTGCTATTTTTTTCTGGAAGGTGCCATAAGGAATGTGTTTCTTTGGCTTTGACGTCAATGGATTTGGGCAACAGTGAGTGTAAAATCATAAATGATGGGATAAACACGGTGGGTTAGTTGTGGTAATGATAGGGATATCAGGGGATTTGTCTTTACCTAACAATTAAATTTTTTTCTGTAAGACAGTAAAACACTTGCTTGTTCTCCGGGATCTCCAAGCCAGCTGGGAGATTTAATCCCTACATGGGGTCTTGTGGCCGAGAAAAATAAATATTGACTATTCGTTTAAAAAAAAAATAAACAGCAGCACCGTTAAATGACAGCGATAATTAAATGGATAATGCTGAATGCCAGTGCACATACTCGCTAGGACGTCATTTTAAAGTACCGCCTCAGACAGCATGTCACTCCTCTCCTGTCTATGCTCCACATTTGTTTGCCTTAATGAAATCTTGTTTAACATTCAGTCAAACAAAACTGTAGACAGCCGGTACAAGCAAACGTCATTGCAGTGCAGGAAGCAGCGAGGGAAATCAGGGTTTAAGCTCAGTACCTTGCAGCACACTATTTAAAACCCCCCCCGTAGCCCAGGTAAGCATCCTGGAGTCCCAGCGATCAGCTGCATCGGTCGTAACCTCACCTCTGTTTGTTCTCACAGTGGTGGCCGTGCTGTAAAATATACGGGGGACCTGGACTTGTATGGGAACACGGGAGGCCAAGGGGGAACTCCTCACCAGGAAGACCGGGAACGAGGCCTTCCTTTGGGGCAGACTTTGGAGAGGCCCCTGGCTACGCTTCATGCCTGTGACTGATGGCTCCGCCCCCCTTTGCCCCTCTTCCCCAGTCTTCCTCAAAAGCCTGACGTCATTGATTGGGCAGGCCTGCTGATTTTCGGCCCTGACGGGGGATTTACTGAGAAGGCGAAACTCAAATACTGAAAGCCGCCCCCCACCCCCCTGGAGGAGGGAGGACCGCTTGGGATCTTCCTCACCGCTGGGGCAGCTTTTCTGTTCACGGTAGCGGATATGAGCTGAGTGGAGGAGCAGGTGCTGCAGAAGACAGGCCAGATCCTAGAAAAGCCCAGCTCTGCTGCCGGTCTCAGCCCCTAATCGCGTCTAATCTGGGCCTCTGAACACATTTCGGTTAAGGATCACCCAGAACCAAGGAGGGAGAGGGGGCTGGGGAGAACGTTGCTGCAGCATAGACTCCTGTGACCAACCAGCAGGGCAGCGACGTGGGGAGCTCTCTGGCTTCCTGGGGCTGAAAGGCTGGGGTCGGATCGAAGTCCAGTGTGCTGAGCAGTGGTGTCTGGAGCTACCCTGGGAAGGGGGGGCACTCCGTCACCATGGGGAAATCCAACAGCAAGCTGAAGCCTGAGGTTGTGGAGGAGCTGACCAGGAAAACGTACTGTGAGTACCCAGCCCATCACTCAATCTCCTCCTCTCTCGATCCCTCTCCTTCCTTCTCTCTTTCACTCTCTCTCTGTCTCTCACTCTCCTCCCCCCTTATTTTCTGTTGGTCTCCCTCCTGTTTGGTGTACTGTTACCACAGTTTACAAACATGCAGTAGGTGGGACTCCACCCAGTTTGATCTAATAGGAACCAGGTGACCTAATGAATGAGAAGTGGGTTACACCAGTCTGATTGGCAGCAGGTTGGTCCTGCCCACCTTGGGTTTGCCATCTCTGTATGGAATGGGGGGGCTACATGGGTTTTGTGCAGATCTTGATTTATTGCTGACCTCTGTTTACGATCTTGGGTTGTTTTTAGTGCGCTATGATGTCATCTTGCTTATCATGTCATCTTGATGGGCGCTATGATGTCATCTTGCTGGGTGCCAGATTAATCACACATTTAAAGTGAAATGAAGATGAGTAATAAAACATCAAGAAAAAGTTTCAACAAAATAGCAATTTCAATGTTTGATTTTTATGCTTGTGCTTTCTGTTCCTCCCAGACATAAATGGCCGCCATTTTTACGGTAATTAACGCATCGCGTGTGTCAGTTGATTCGCGGACAATTTCCCGCGTGGCCAAAGAGTAGCTGCAATTGCACCACACAGATTACTGTTTGTCTAAACTGTCACTGCGCCCGTTTCCCAAGAACTCAATTATGTTACCGCCAGTGGCAGACATGGTATCCATGGTGACGGCGGTGTTTAAGAAGGCCTCCGTTTAGGCGTGACTGAAAGGTCTCCCCGTGTTTTCCTGCTGAAGGACGGCCATGCTCCTTCTGTGCGGTCCCGGTGTTTTAGGTGACCCGGTGGTCCTCTCGCTGTGTGCTGTGTGGGGGAAAAAAAACGTGAGGCTGACCCCTGCAGGTCGGCGGTGTGCGGCGCATCCTAGACCAAGCGTGGGTGAGCCATGTCCTTGAACACCCCCCGCCAGCGGTTAGTGATCCACCTGGCATCGTAACTGTTCAACTGCGCTTGGTATTTGAAGAATGTGCTGCCTTCATCTTGGTAAGTTAGTGGCTGATTATAAGGTTGGTTTGAATCCTGCGTGCCCTTAACTCCCCCCCCCCCCCAAATATGGAGGGGGAAGTAAAATTAAAATAATCGGATTTGCAGCTGGTGGCTGCGAATGTGGGTGTGTGGCTCACGCATGCGGATTCACAGTGGAGCGGCCAGGGATGATTAGGCGGAGCCTGCAAGGGGCCTAATCTGCATGTTTAAAATCAGCCCGCAGGATTTGTTGGCCTTGTGAATATGCAAATCAGCTGGCCTCCAGATGAGATCAGTAATCAGGCCGCCCGTTACCCGAGAAACTGCTAAAGCGGCCACCATGTGGGGGGCCCTCCCAGTGTGGAGGAAGTCTGCTAACATGGCACAATGGTAGCCTGCCCAGCACTGCCCAGACGGGTTATTGTGTGTGTGTGTGTGTGTGTACCTGAATCCTGACTTATATACTTTTTTTGCCGATCTTGTTTTTTTGCTTAACACTCTTGCCGAAGATGTGAGCTTGCCGACTTGCTAGCTAACAGTTAAGGACGTGGCGGTCCTAGATCCAGAAGGCTTTTGCTGTTGTACCTTTGAAGAGTGTAATCGGGAAACTTTTTAGTCAATCGGTGGACTTTAGGAAGGTTGGCAAAGCATCAGATACTAGTTAGGCAGTGAGAGTTGGCTGCAGTGAGAGCAGTAATCAGCAGTTGGGAGCTGTTATGGCACACACCGCCCGTGTTTCCCTGGGGGAAGGGGGGGGCGGCTGGCATCTGCACGCAGGGTGGGGTTGATTGGCTTGTGTCAGGGGTGGCCGGCTGTCACATGCGTTAGGGAGCCAATCTAAGAGAGAGGTTGTCAATCTGCAGAGTGTTACTGCAGCCCCCCCCCCAGTTGTATTCTGCCCCTCTTCCCCGCGTCTCCCCCCCTTTGGTCCTCCACCAGCCGCTTGCTTTTGCTCTGTGACTCTGCGCTGTGAATCCGTTGTGCTCTGTGTCTCACCCAGCCTGACCGCTCAAGTAGGTCTCCTGTCTCACCATCCCCCCCCCATCACTTTCCAGTCCCCCTCCTGTTTTATTTCCTTTCCCTACCCCCCCCCCCCATCTCATTATTCCAGCTTGCCGGATGCTCTAGCTTGATGTCTGACATACTGTATCAGCCAGTCAGCAGTCTTGAGGGTGGGGGCTTCAACCCCCCCCCCCCAAAGCTACTTCATGAATTTATAAAACTGAGCTTCCGTAATTGTCTAAGCAGCAGCTAATGATGATGATGGTGATGAAGAGAACCTGACACCACCCCCCCCAAGGTGACACCTGTCACCCCCTCTGAGGCTCTTCGTTGTCAGCGCCCCCCGCAGCCTGGCGGTTTTTGGTAGCAGGTTTATATCGTTAACATTCAGTGGTGGTGTGTCTCTCAGCAGGTCATGAGTCTGTGGCCCCAATCAGAAGGTCGCTGGTTCAAACCTCAGGGTCGGCAGAGTGATGTCACTGTTGGGCCCTTAAGCTAGGCCCTCAGCCCCCAGTTGCTCACAGGTTTTATTTTTTAACTAAACCAAATACGTATAACTTAGATCACATGATTTATTTAAAGTCTGATCGTTGCAGCCTTCCGCGATTAACTCGACTGGGCCAGGCGCTGATCCAGGGCTAAGCGATGCAGACTGCTCAGCGTAAACATTAAACAGCACTGTGGTCTGTGGCCAGCGGCCTTTTTCTGGTCTTCTAACCTAATGCATTCGGCCGCTCGACCGCGCGTGACTCTCTCCTGCATCATTAATCTCCTGAAACAACTGCCTGTGAAAATGGACCACCTCTTTGCACCCCAGCACGATGTCTCTTTATTGGAAGGGGGGGGCGGGGGGGCAAATGAGTGGAGGGGAACGGCGAAGAGCTGTGCCTTTTTCAATTAATCCGCTAAATGGAGTGTGAAATGTAGTGGAGCAAACCGCTTCACCCAAATGTCGAGCAAATTTTTTAATGAAACGGGAAATTCACTCGTTTGCTTGTCACTGTTACTACTTAGTTGCCAGACGAATTGGGTCCTGACCTGCGCCAGTTATTATTAAACCAAAACTGCATTTTTAGCATCTTTCTTTGGCCTATTTGAACTATTTGGTGCCTTTAAGTATGATGGAAAAACATATTAATCTCATATCTAAAGGATGCTATATTGACATTATACTAATACAAATAAAGCACTAAAAATATTATATGAAAAGTGGTTTCTATACTCCCTCTGTATTTATACAATGGTCCCTCGTTAATTGCGGGAGTTACGTTCTAAAAATAACCCGCAATAGGCGAAATCCGCGAAGTAGGATTCTTTATTAATAAATCGAATATTTTCGTAGTTAGAGCATTGGAAACTTGTTTACGACCTTCTAAATATGGGTTTTAACATTATTAGAGCCCTCTAGACATGAAATAACACCCTTTAGTCACCATTACTTTATGACTGCTGGACACGGA
>JAOYFF010000041.1:2955776-2979649 GCA_025773925.1 Cryptomyrus ogoouensis | reverse complement strand
TGTGTGTGTGTGTGTGTGTGATTGGCGTTCAACAACGGCTAAAGAGGCTTTGGTTTGCAAGACTGTCTCATCACTACCATTACGCGGTTTGATCGGGCACGCCCATAAAAATCACTGTGTAATTGCAGAAGAGATTAACAGCGTCGTAATCCGCCACTAAATGACCACTGCAAAGGATAAGAAATTGAACTACATATTATGATGGTCCGCAAGCTCCTAGGCGCAACAGGGATTCATGAATAAGATCCCCAGCGTCGCCCCCTACGCAAAGCGCTTTGCGTTTTGTGCCAGAATAAGCAGAGGAGCGGCGGCATTTGGCAGCGCTTCTTGTAACAGAAATAAAGTGGGTGTGAGAGACAGCTGTCAGGATTGCATATGAGACTTGTGTCCTCATGAAGCAAACACTGCATCGTTTATAATGCACCCATGCGGAAACTGCAGTTTGACTGCGACACAACGTTTAGAAATGTGGCACATATTTATGCGCCCTTATCCGGGACGGCTCCACTATGGGCGAGTATTTTAGCCTTGATGCCAAACTTCCTTAAAAAAAAAGGCCCAGGTAAACTTTACTTAGCCCCTGATCTTTTCAATAGCTAGAAATTCCCCTGGACTCCGCCGATTCCTCATTTTACATATGAGCGCCAAATTAGTACCGACGTCCTAATCACGCCAAATGCGCAATTTTTCAACGTTGTGCTTCTTGTAAAGACTGCAAACTTTGTCGGTGCTTAAGTGCATCATTTGGGGCGGGGGCGGGGGCTGGGTGTGGGGTCGCCGGCATGTTTGCATTGGGGAGCAGCCCCTTTCCTTTTTCCTGTTAGCGCTATCAGCTTTCTTGTCGAGTGTCCGATATGTCCCGTCCCAGCTGCAGTGGCATGGCAGTGTTGCTTTTTTAGGATGTGTCACTTGTGCAAATAACATTAACAAAGGCAGAATGTAAAACGAATACAAAGCAAGTACTGTTACAAAAGAGATTGTATTTGCATGCGCTGTTAGTTATGCATCGGTGGGGGGCCATAGCTCATTTTGTTTAAATAAAACAGATGGGATGTCCTTCTAGGGCGCTTGCTTTCCGAAACCAACTTTTACGACTCTGAACGCTGTCAAGTCTTTATCCCATTCTTGCCCCGACTAGTATCCTATTCCATATAATATCTGGATATAATTAGCAATATGCCAGCTGAGTTTGGACGCCTCCTATTAATAAACACTCTAACTTGGTGGGGACCCGAGTCTTAATGAGCGGCGTCCCTCACCTCTGTACATTTTCTGAACTTTATGGAGGAGTTTGCATTAGGCGTGCGTAAGTAACGGGTTTAAAAGGTCGTACTGTGATAAGATGAGAGAGATGGTGAGTTAACTTGAAGACAGCCGGGTCAAGTTACACACACACACATACACACAGAGACACACACAAAGAACCAGTCGAAACTCTACAGGACCCCTTTGAACACTCATCCCCGCCCCCGTTTTGAATTTTCACTTAACTTTTTCTTAAGGGCTGCGGACATACAGTACAAGATCCAGTCTCTGCGTTGCAAAAGTGTGGTCCCGCAAATGGGAACTTAAAAGGAATTATTCCTTGTTTTTAAAGGATTTTGATTAGCTGGTATCATTTTTCCAATGTTAATGGACAGAGTCATTGAAACCATACACGCTTGTTTTAAAAGAAACGTTGGATCCTATCGCTTCGAATCGCGTTAGAGATATTTAAAACATTTTGGATATTTACCCAAAGGATACTACAGTTTTTTGTGTTTTACAAAAAAAAAACAATTAAATTGATACATGCTAATGGTGTGATGAAAAGATAAAATGAGTAGCGCTTGGATAAAGTGTTGCATCTTTGCGCTGTGGATATGGACAAACCAAGTGACCGGCGCTCCCCGGGCAGAGGAGCATCCGCTCCCCTCTGACAGCGCCTCCACCTTGGCCTTCGTCTTCGACGTTACCGGCTCAATGTACGACGACCTCAAGCAGGTGATAGACGGAGCCTCCCGGATCCTGGAGAAAACCGTCAGCCGGAGAGCAAGACCCATCAGGAACTTCGTGCTCGTCCCCTTTCACGATCCAGGTAAAAGTGAAACCACCACCGTGGATGGACCCAGAATTTTTCATTACCCCTCTACATATCATATGGTGTTTTTGTACCTAAAATTGCCCGTTCATTGATTGATTGTTCTTCAACCGGTAAAAAACGATTAATTGTGCAGTTTCTAATAATAAACCAATTAACAATTCAATCGATCTTTATAACTTGTAATTTAAACAAAAACGAGAATTCCTATCAGACATCGCTATGGTGGCTGACCACCAGTTTTACTCTTATATGTTAACCAAGTAAATTAGTCCCTAAAATAATCCGAATCGTGCGTTAGGAACAAATTTATTTGAGGTATTAATCAAGAAATTCAAAAGCGTTATCCATTCTTGGCGAAATAAATCACCATCTTTATTTATAGTTCTTGATGGACATTGAATTGCCCCAGAGATAGATGACGCGAATTAATGTAATATCTTTATTTTGAATGCTTAAAATAGGTTTAGGTGATATGACAGACCAGGTTTACTCAAGTGGAACAGCATTTTCTTCCAGAGAAAAACATTTAAACTCTATTGTAATCAGTCGTTCACATATTTTCCGCAGTATTAAATCACCGTACAAGCCATTTCCAGATGATTTATTGTGTATACATAAATAATCTGCGTATTTTAAGATGGTAAGTTTCCTTTTCGAATATTTGAATTTTAAATAAAGGAAGCGCAGGGAGCGGACAGACAGCTAAAGCTTCGCGGGGGAGTCAGGTAGGTCAGAAAGCTTTATTAGCGCAGCGGGGGACGTCCGGCTTTACTGGGGAAGAACGTCTTTAAAGGGGGAGAGTGTCCAAAGAATGAGTGGAAGCACATGGTGTCTGCCATGGTATAATTACCTCCACCCCCACCCCCAAAAGCCATTAAGTCCACAGCGATGGCGAGGCTTCGGTCTGAAAGGGGGTGGTACTACATGTATCAGCCCTCAGACGTCTCCCAAGGAATTCTGGGACACATGGGAAACCACTGGAACATGTGACCAGCGGAGGGGAATAGATAACGGAAGAGAGACCAAACAGACTCAAATTATTGGCTTTCTTTGGCCACACTCTCCTCATACCCAGAATGAATAACTTTTCTATTTTGGGGGAACACTCACCCCAGCCAGCACAAATCATTTTGCAGCAGAATATTCACCGTCCATCAGCTGTTTGGGTGATGAGCTGAGGAATGATCAAGGCAGTTAGGACTGTGGGAAGCTTAGAAGGAGTAGTGGGAGTAGTGGGATGGTGCCAAGAACCACTGTATCCATGCCCTGCGTTCAAGTAGATTTTGGGCCGGGGGGGCGGGGCGGGAGTGCCTCTGATCCATCTCCTGCTGACAGCTTGTTCAAGACACAACACTTTCAGTGCCAATGAGACAATCTTCACCCAGATGCCCCCCCAACACTTCCCCCAACTCAGAGTTAACCCTCTACAATTCTCCTCACTGGGGGACGATAAGACTACGGTTAATCACTCATCATCTTACGGGGAGGGTGTTGGTTGGGTGGAGCATGTGTCAGGGGCTGGAGGACCTGGCGGTGACCGGCAGCGGCACTAATGATCCAGATCCTTCCCGGCACAGGGGACGCGGAGGCCGTGATTGCTCAGTCACACGGTGCTCAGTCACACGGTGCTCAGTCACATGGCCCAGCCACCATGGAGCGGTCGTCTCTGGCTGGCGTTTGCTTTGACTCTGCAAGTCACCAGCAAGAAACAGACGTCAGTATTGCTCTCGGGGATGCAGCTGGAGCCAAATAAATGCTCGAGTTACTTAGTTAAATGACCGTGCGCCTTTGAATTTACAGTAGGTCTCAATTCCCAAAGTCATCTTCATTTTGTCGTAGAGAATAGTCAGGGCCTTTCAGAATAAATATAGCGTAATGAAATTAACCACTGAAACTTTAACAGTTCAGGACAGGTGATTTACCGGATAAATCTAAGCTTCTCACTGAGCTGCTTTTTGAGATTGGCCCAGAATAAGATCTGAAAGACCTAAAATGATGAGTGTGCAGTGCTGTAATATATCTGTGAGCACAGTTAGCAGTCTGTTCAGAATTATACAGGACATACAAGACTGAGACGAACAGTTACACCGCAGAGCTTAAGAGCTGCCAGTGTTTTCAGGTTTTTCGGTTGCTTGTTAAAAACCGAAAGGTGAGCTGAAGACATGCTCAGAAAGTGACTTTAATTGAGGAATAGAGACAACAGGCAAGTTTATTTATATAGCACAAATTCAAACACAGAGGTCATTCGGGGTGCTTTTCATAGAATAAGATCAAATAAAAGCAATCATTAAATGAAAATTAAAAACAAGTAAAAGACTAATTTAAATAACAGTAATTAAAAATTATAAATAGAACTCACTAAAATACGCGAAAAAGTAAAAGCAACAACATTGATTAATGGCGCTAATCAAAAGCATTGTGGAATAAAGACGTTTTGAGCCTGGTTTTGAAGGTGGCAGCATTTGATTCTCCTCAGGGAGTCGGTTGCGGTTCTGAGTGGCAGAGCAGCTGAATGCCGTTTGGTCTTGATGACTTTTCACTCCTGGCATTATTAACTGACCACCTGCTAATGATCTTAGTGGCATGTTAGGTTCATAATCAATCAGAGGGTCTGTGATGTAAACTGGGCCAAGACCATTCAGTGACTGATAAACAAGCAGCACCTTGAAGTGGATCCTAAAGACAAGGAGTGAAGCACTGACATTATTAATGTGTAGAGTTATGTGTTTGCTCTTCTTTGTCCCAGTTAATCTAATGGTGGTATTTCGGATGAGCTGGAGTCTTTTGGATTTTTTGGGAAGTCCGTATAGGACAGTGTTACAATAATCCAAGTGACTGGAGATGAAGGCATGAATGGTTTTTTCAAGGTTATGCCTGTTTAGGCCTCTGATATTAGAGGTGTTCCTAAGGTGATACATGGATTCAAGATTCAAGATTCTTTAATTGTCATGTACATAGTTATACAAAGTACAACACATAGTGAAATGCATCCTGAACCGCTCTTTTGTAGACTGTGCAAGTTGCTAAAGTTAAAAAGTGCAAAAAAGCTAAAAATGCAAGCAGAGGAGTATGTTCAAAATGAACGTAACCAGACATAAAAGTGACCAGTGTAGCAGTGGAGGATTTAGTTATGACCTTGATATGATTATTGAAATTCAGATCTTCATCAAGCAGGAAGCCTAGATTTCTGACAAGATCCTTAGTCTTTTTGGCCATAGACTCAAGTTAGACACTAACCTTTAGTCGCTTTTCTCTCTTCCCGAAAACAATCACCTCGGTTTTCTCTTTGTTGAGCTGGAGGAAGATGTGCTGAATCCAGAAATTTACTTGCTCAAGGCACTGACATAAGGAATCGATGGGGCCAAAATCACTGGGTGACTGAGCCAGGTAGGTCTGACTCAAGTGACTAAAACTGACTAAAAACATGGGTTTGTAGAAAGGAGAAATCTACGTTCTTCTAAGAAAATCATGACCGCTGAAAAAACAACGTTATATAAAACGTATTACAATTATACCACTGAATTGTACCTTCTTACATTGGGGGTGTACAGTTTTCTGAGAAAGAACTTACCCAGAAAGACCTTCAACATCCCATTACATGCATGTATCTATACAGAGGGTCTTCCACGGGGGAAATAGGGTTACTGAGGCTTAACGGTGAGACTGTAAATGTAGGAATGCCCCCTGTGATTCACCTGTTAGCAGAACCTTGGTGCACTTACTCTTTCAAAATGACAGAGCAAAATGAAACTGGAAAGGATTGCTAACTGTACTTTTAGCGCTGTTGGCACCCTTTGCTTTTAAAGGCAGAATGTTGCATGTGAGGTTGAGCACATGCTAGGCTACGCTAAACGATACCTGCTTTAGGTGCGATCCGTGTCATTACGCTCAGCTGCGATCTTTGTGTATGCGATCCAGTGAAGTGTGTGATGCGTTTGTGTTTCTCCAGATGATCCAGATCCCGATGCCCCGGTATCCTCCAGCTAGAAGCGTGTATTGTCGGTGTGCCGAGCCTAGCCGGATCTGCTGGTTACATAACATTAATGGCACTCTCTGTTTCAGATATCGGGCCGGTGTCCATCACCACTGACCCAAGGCAGTTTCAGCATGACCTTCGTGAGCTCTTTGTGCAGGTATGTGGGTGTTCATGGTGGTGGGGGGGGGGGCCTGAATCCACAATTTCCCATCATCTTCACTGTGGTTCAGTTCTTTCTTGACATTCCAGATCAAGGTCCAGAAGTTCCATTCAGCAGATGATTCTTGTGTGTGTGTAGATTTCCTGCCTGAGGAAGCCTGGTGTGTGTCAGGGTGGGGGGTGTCACCTGACTCTCTGTGAGGGGAGGAGGGGGAGGGCTAATTTTTCTTATTTCCATCGTGTCTACTCTACTTTGGAGGCCCTCAAATCTTCTCATGTGTCCGTTTCCAGCTCACAACGAGGCCGGCAACATAAATCTCAAAGCGCTGCTGGGTGTTTATAGACTGCAAGGCCTGCAGCTACTTGAATTCTCCTGGGGGAGGGGGGTTCTGTTTTTTCCTCCTTTCCTGTGACTCGATTTTGGGGTAATGCTTTTCGCAGAGTCCTCCAGGACTCCCACCTTTCTCCATCCGCTTCCCTGGAAGCTCATCAATGTGACGTGGGGGTCAGTGCAGTGACCTCGCCAGACAGACCTTTGCTTGTGGTGAGCGCTGTTGACGTGTCTCGCGTTGGTGCTACTGAATAAGTGACCTGAGCCGCCTTCTTGCAGGGAGGAGGGGATTGCCCCGAAATGAGCGTGGGTGCCATCAAGCGGGCACTGGAGGTGTCCCTGCCCGGTTCCTTCATTTATGTCTTCACAGACGCCCGAGCTAAGGACTACCGCCTCAAACGTGATGTTCTCCAGCTGGTACAGCTTCGACAGTCCCAGGTGCAGTAGCCAGTGCCGATCTGATTAATTCCCCTCAGATTATAGAACAGGGTTCGGGTTAGGTGTGACGTGTGCAGTGCATGCATATACAGTACCAGTCAAAAGTTTTGACACGCTAAGCCACCAGAAAAGGAGCGTGATAGTGTTACATCACATGACCTGGCCACCTGACCTAAACACAGTAGAAATGGCTTGTAGGAGTTTGGCCAGAGTGTGAAGGATGTGGGACCTCCTTCAGGACACCTGGTAAAGTATCCTACGAGGCCGCCTCATGAAAATGACTTGGAGGAGAATGTAGGGTCAGCCAGTCCCTGGAGCAGTTGGCGTTAAGGGCCTTGCTCACGGGCCCAATGGTGGGATCACTCTGCCCATGACTGGGTTTGAACCTTCTGAGTCCCAAACCACAGAGTTGAACCACCTCCCAACAAATTAATTTTTTTGTTTATGCACTGACCAAATAGTATTAATCTATATGTTATTTTTAAATTTTGATGTATTTAGAAAGTAGAAAATAGTAAAAATTAGCCTTTCTATGCATAATGCATGTGAATATCAGAGCGGATGTGAGAATTTTCCAATGGTTAATCTCACTGGTCTCCATATGCTCCTCGCTCCCCCCCCCCCGACTCTCAGGTAGTCTTTGTGTTGACGGGAGACTGTGGGGATCGCTCACACCCCGGTTACCGTGTCTACGAAGAGATCGCCGCTACCAGCTCTGGGCAGATCTTCCACCTGGACAAACAGCAGGTCAACGAGGTAAGAGACCAAGGGCTCAACGAGTACGGGTAACAATTCCCGTCAGCTTTGGGGCAGCGAGGGTACCAATTTCACCCCTTTTCCTGACCTAAAAGCATGACTGTTGCAGCTTCTGAGTCAAATCATTCAGTCATGGCTTTGCTGCGGCAATAAAGATTTTAAGGTTATAGTGGAACTTTATCTCTAGTAGAGAGTCCAATAAAAGGAAGGAGAAGTTCAGTTACAATTTTTTTTAAGCAAAATAAAACGCTGTGAGAAAAAAAACATTTTATTGGGAATGGGTTGTTTTTTTGCTATTTATTGGGGAAGAGACCTTAATTCCAAGCTTCATAGCTCAGACATGAAAGAGGTCAGATTTTCCAGTTAGGGAATGTGCTCATCTGCCTGTCAACACCAGACCACAGACGATGCAGTCAGGGGATTGAAGTTGGGATAAGTTAATCCCTCACATGTTATAGGTGTGCGGCTCCTCCTATTCAAGGACTCGCATGCGACTCCTTGAAGCTTTAGGAGGCAACTCGGTGTCCAAACTAACCTTTGAGAGTAGTTCATCAACACTGTCTAGAGAGCTGTGGACCCTACTTTCTCACATCTGACGTGCAGTAATTTTCACATAGCATGTCCCGGGGGGCCAGTATGCCATCGGTGTCGGCCAGAAACGCCTGGTCGTTCTGCAGAGACGCGGCTGTGCTGATGAGCTCTGGGCCTGGGTGGAACGTCAGAGACATGGCATTCCACTGTCCTAGATTACGCAGAAAAACACATCGTTCAGTGACATAAGTCAGCCCCTGCAGCACAGTGTGATTTCTGTCCCTCAGCAGTTTATTAGACCCGAAGCAGCCTAGGACCCGGAAAACTGGGTTTTCCCTCTTTGGTGACTCCCTGCTTTCAGGACACTAATAATGCACCTAATTCACCTTTTGTCTGATATGGAATGAATAAACTCCAGGCACATCCAATATACAAAAGACATTAAGAGCTCAGGGGGGACAGGGGGGTGTTCAGAGAAGGCTGAGTGCTTATTTTATTGTATAAACCCCGGATATCATCAATTACAGCTCCCCTCCCCTGCACAGCCGCCTCTTGCTTCAGAATTTCGTTCTTGATCCAACATGTTCGCAGTGGCTCATTGTGGATCCATTCTCCTGGCTTTAAATTATAGATGCAGTAAAGGCTACATGACTGTTTAAGTTTACACATTGGGCTTGCTGCAGAGCGAGCTGAGCAGTGTCTGCTTATTGCTTTTGTGAGCTGTTGTTTACGAGTAAGATTCCCACAAAGATTTGGGCAAGAAGGTCTTTGGCCATCCACACACAACCAGTCAAACTTGATATTCAGCCAAACCTTTGTAGCCTTTGTCTGATGTTCACCTCATGTTCACCTGTCTCTGTTTATGATTTCCAGTTTACGATTCCCCAATATGATCATGAATCTGCGGTATTAGCCTGTTGTGCTCCATTTATCAGATCCTTGGACAACAATAATGGTCCCTCATCTCCCCCTGGGTCCTTTGCATCTCTGGGCTTCTGTTACCATGAGTGAGTCTCTCCTGTAGAGCAGCCCCGTGATGGCTTTGAAAGCAGCTCGGAGAACTGTTGGTGACAGTGAAACACACACTGAGAGGACCCTGGAGCAGATGAACAAAGACAGGCTCTGTTGGCTTGTCTAGGTCCTCACAGGCTGAAACTCCTTAACTGCTGTCATAGAAAGAGTTTGGCCAGGTGTTTAGAGGTTCTCAAAGAAATAGGTGAAAGGTCCACATCTGGATACGATAATGAGTAATAGCTGGGTTCCTGGCAAACTCGATCAGTCTACTGACCCTGGTGGTGGTCATGTTCAAACCTCCACTGCAGGGCACTGGACACTGCATGTCAGTGCATATGTAAATCTATCACTGGGGCCTACTCGGGTATCTCAGTACCTCTTTGGGGGGAGCTGGGTTGGTGGGTGAGGCCTGTTCGAGGATGTACACCCCCCCCCCTCCACAGCTAGCCTGAAAGACCAGACTGTTCTGTGAAGCTTTTAGATGTTGCTTCCTGCACTTTTGGCTCATTGTTCCAACCAAAGTTGATGGCCTGTCAGATGTTAAGTTCCCCCAGATTATGGGCATGGAGGTGGCTCCGATGTACTCAGTAATGGACAGAAGACAGATTTCCTTCAGAGACGAATGGCATCCTTCCAGGTCGCAGAGGAACATCTCCACTGCTCTGTTTCTCAGCCTCCGTCTGGCAGTGGAGCCCCTTTGTTTCCCTGCTCCTTCCCCTCCCACTGAGGCAGGAACAGACCCCAGTGGCGGGCAGATCAGGGTCGCTAGGAAGCCGCCCCCCCACTCTCGCCTGGGGACCACCACACATGTGGCACACATTACAGCTGTTTGCAGCTGTAGACGCAGAGGCGAAACAGCTGCCGCCTAAGGCCATCTGCCAGACGTGGACGGTGAGCGTTTCAGTCTCCGAGCTGCGGAAAGCCCCCACCTTGGCTAGTTCTCTTTATCCCTTGTAGTGAAGACTTAACACGTCTCTTTTTACTGGCCGTCAAAAAGAAAGCATCAGCTAACTGGTGTGAGCCAGCAGTAATCCTGTACGCGGTATTTAATTTGACGTGTGGCTTAACCCAGTTTGTGTATGTTAGCAGTCCTAAGAAAAAATCATGCAGCCATTTAACATTTAGAAAATAATATATGATGTTATTTGTGCCCAAATGAGCTGCATGTTGTTTGTACAATACTTGTAATATTATGCATTAATTGCCAGGGGGCCCTTATGGTTGTTAGGAAAACATTCAGCAGTAAAATTGGCTTTGTTTTCTACACCCTTCTGAAGTCAATCTCAACTCCTGACCCCCCCACCCCTCACCCCCACAGTCAGCTTAGTGTGTCGCTTTGGCATTTGAAGAAGAGATAATGTTTTCCTCAAGGAAATCTCTGTCATCCAGACTTCCTTGAACAGAATTCTCTCCATCCATAGCTCCATGTTCTTTGGCCCATTTGCCGTATGGCCAAAAGAGAAGTTAGACTGTAACTGATCCCGCATATTGAGCTGGTGAATTGTGCAGGATGGTTCCCAGCGTTGTTAAGATATCGTAACCCTGCACTTCTGTGACTAGCCAGGTGTGGTTGGAAGCATCCATCCTGTGACAAGTGGGAATGGGAGGGTTGGAGGAAACCTTGTGCAGAGCGTAATCCTGGAATACTTCGTGGTAGAGGGTGGTGTGTATGTGACTGGAAGATCGAGAGACCCAGGCTTGGCAGGATACTCACACGATTGTGGGCTCTTGAGCAAGGCCCTTACCCCCCAGCTCTGGAGATGCTACCTGCTGGCTGACTTTGTGCTGTGGACCCCCCCCCCAAGCTTGCTTTCACTTGTATGTATTTCTCATGGAGAATAAGATTGGGTAACCAAAAAGAAGGGGGGTTAATCATGTATCATTATTAGTCTTCCACAGCACATTGGAGTAAATCATGGCATGAGTGACCCTTCACAGCTACTGTGTTTGTTGGAAGCCAAGGAACAAGTGATCAGAAAATGATAAGCAGTTTGTGATCCATGGGACAATGTGGAGGAAGGTTTCTCGACGAGAGAACTGCGGGAACTGGTAGCACGTCCAAGAGGGAATCCACCTCTGTTCTTTCTGCCTACCGACTTTCTTTCGAGTGAAATACAGAAGTGGACGCTGTTCTGTGGTTTCCTTGGCAGGTGCTAAAATGGGTAGAGGAGACGGTGCAAGCCATGAAGGTCCACCTATTGTCTTCAGACCACGAATCTGCCCAGGAGAATGAGTGGAATGTGCCCTTTGACCCCAGCCTGAAGGAGGTGACAGTGTCCCTCAGTGGACCGGCTCCACAGATAGAAATGAAGGATCCTTTTGGTAGGTCATTCGATATGTGTGTGCAGTCAAGGTTGAGGTACACATCGTATACAACATTCAGGGCTCTTTTTGATTTGCCAGTCATTCTTGAATGTTTCCATGTCTACACAAGGTCTGACTCTGTGCTGTTTGAATTGTACACCCAGGCCGCCACGTTGGAGAAGCTCATGGACTAACGGAACTCTTGAGTATCCCAAACTCTGCCCGTGTGGTGAATGTAAAGAACCCCAGACCTGGAATCTGGACTCTGAAGGTCCTTTAAAGCTATGTTCTTGTATATCTGTAACATGTACTCAAAGAAATGACCAGTCTGCTCCCTGCCTTGTTGAATTTGGTTGTCAGCATCATCGTTCTGGTAGACATTGCCTTCTTGTGAGATGGAAACCCTTCCCTTTTCTCCAGGTGGGCTGCAGTGGCCGACACACACTCAGAGTCACTGGCGTCAGCAACCTGGACTTCCGGGCTGGATTCTCCATCTTACCAGTGTCTGAGTTCAACCACACAAGGGAACGGCCAGTTCAAGGTCTCCTTGAAGCCCACTTTGAAAATTAAGCACAGTTAGTGGTGCACCAATGTTGAAATTTTGTCCAATACTGATAACCAATAGACAGTTGTCTCCCTGTATCATACCGCGGATGGATAAAACCACGGATAACAGCGAAATTTTCACGTACATGCATGTAGTAAACATTACTGACATTAAAGTAATAATAAAGTACATTATACAGCACTGTACAGTACTGTACTCTCTCTTGAATGAAAATGATAACCTAATTCTCAAGAGACAAAAGAGCAATGAAATAATATCCTGTATCTAGGGATCTAGGGATTTTAGAGCAGTGCAAATCATGTTTTTTATGCATTTTAATAAGTTACACTGTGATAACACAGCAATGAATGCGATTGGCGAGCACGCTAGCAACAGACTGGATGCGACTTCTACAGGAGAGCATGGGTGTAGGGCAATGGGAGATGGTGCAACTGGGCTGGCAGATTTCACCATGTTACAGCCTGTACATGCTTGGTGTATGGTTTGAAACTTATGAACCATTTATTTGTGGAATTTTCCAGTTTTTTTTTTTTGGACTGCTGTAAACTGTGGAAAACGGAAAGTAGTTAAACTGCAGATATGGGGGTCCCACTGTATTTTTGTCTAATATAAGTGATCCTGATAACCGATATTGCGAACCGGCTAACCCCTGAGAGAAACTGATGTTGGTGGCATTACTTCATAAGATCTCGTGAAGGTGCGTAGTGACCACGATATCGACCAAGACCGATAAATCAGACTGATGCTGATGTCTTGGCTTTTAAGGAACATTGGCAGATACCAATATGGCTCTCTAAGTACGGTGGCTGGATCCTTAATTTTTAATGTGTTTCTCTACCTGTGCGTTCTGCTTGATGCAGATGATCTCCATGTTTTTCCGCAGGCGTCCCGGCCCATGTTCTTCTGAAATGCACGGGGCTTTCTCCGCCAGGCCTGGTCAGCCACACGGAGCTGGTCTCAGCCTCCGGACGCTCCCTACGCACTCTCCCCATCCCCCTTCCCTCAGACAAGGGTGCCCGTGGGCTCTGGAATGTCCCTGAGTTCCATTCTCCCTCTGAGAGGTTCTTCCTACGAGTGTCCGGCAAGGATGCTGACGGTTACAGGTTCCAGAGGCTGTCCAGTGTCTCGTATACCAACATCATCCCAGGCAGGAACTCTTTTACCAGTCTCTCCAACATGGCTCTGACCAATGGTAGCTCAACCAGGCCTATAGGACGGCCCCTTCCCCTCACTTCCTGCCTCTTCTCTTCCCCATAGGGCCTCCTTCAGTGAGCATGCCCAGTACAATCACGGGCTTCTACATGCAGCCCACTGTGATTGGCTGCTCCGTGGAAAGCGAAGTCCCTTACAGGCTGAGAATCACCAGGAGTGGAGTCCGGATCGGGGAAGAGAAAACCTTTCAGTGGGTTTTTCTTATTGGTCCAATATAGATGTGCCAATTTAATTTACTATCAAAACCACAAATTTAACATTTCTTTTTTATTTATGATCCTCAGCTACTGTATTTGAATCTAACTACGGAGTTTTGATTAGTCAGTTTTGGAAATAATTTAACGTAATATGCTTATTGTGGCTTCCACCTGTCTACTCCACCTCCCAGGTCCTCTGTCAAAGCATCATGGGAAATCCCACACGTTTCTGGGGAGGACGAGGGGGTGTACGAGTGTGTGGCCGAGAGCAGAGTGGGCCGGGGTCGGGCCGAGACGCAGCTGGTTGTGAAAGGTCAGTGCGGGTGCTGGAGGAGTTGGGGTGCTGGGTTTGGAGTTTCTGCCACTGCACCGCTGAAGGAGGATCATCTCAATGCAAGCGGGTGCTTTGTCAGGGGATGACTTTTTTTACAAGGGCCAGATCCGATTTCGCCCTGTATCCTTGGCATGGTATGTGGCTCAGTGGCTTAGGATGCTGTGCCTGTGATCAGAAGGTCACTGGGTGCTGGGCTCCTAGGCAAGACCCTTAACCCCAAATGCGCCTGGGATCGCCAAACCCTACTTACGCAGATGTGTGTCACTTTATATAAAAGCTAAATGATGCAAATGTAAGTATAGATACACAGGAAATTGACTGATAGTGAAGGAAGTGAGCTAAGTTCAGTTATTTAGCTTTAGACAAGCATAAGAACTTAAAAACCTTGATAAACACATTAGGAGTAATTCCGCAAAATGAAAGCTGTTCATCCTATTTTGCTTGTCTTGGTTATTTAATAGAATCGTTGCTCCAGTCGTGTCTAGTACTAAATTAGCAGAAGCGGTGACTCCAAACCCACATAAAGTGTTTTATCGGTCGTCACCCGACGGCGCTGCATTTCTGACCGGCTCTTTGCCTGTCACAGACCCCCTGCCAGTCCTGAAGCCCCCTGCCAACGTGACGTCCCCCCGGGGGGCCCGGGCTGTGCTCGTCTGCCAGGTGGAGGGCTCCACGCGGTTCAACATGACGTGGCGTCGGGACGGGCAGCGCCTGGGCGCGGCCGGCACCGGCAGAGCGCGAGTCCTGAGGAACTCCTCACTGGAGATCGATCCCGTTGGACCCCAGGATGTGGGGGAGTACCAGTGTGTGGCCAGCAATACACAAGGCCAGAGCAGGGCCAGTGTCTGGCTGCTAGTCCCAGGTGAGGGTTGCTAACAGGTAAAACTCCACACACTCACCACTCATGAGCCCTTTCCTGGCCTGCAGGGGGCAGTGTCTGACTCAGCAGGTTAGGTCTGTGATCAGAAGGTCGCTGGTTTGAATCCTGTGTTCAGCAGGATTGTAACGTCACTGGTGGGTCCTAAATGCTTCAGTGTGTCAGATAAATAAGTAACCCTGTGTTCTGAATCTAAGCTTCACTCTCACCTGCTCATGTGTGGGTTTGTCTCAAAGGAGATCGTGATGAGAAATATGAAAACAAAATCATTCTGAGGTACAAGTCCGTGTTCAAACTGAAACTAAAGCATAATTTTATTTCCACCCAAAATCCTCGCATGACATCCCATTCTAAATCCATAGCCGTCAATATAGAGCTGGTCACCCCCTTTGCAGCTATAACAGCTGTCACTCTTCTGGGGAGGCTTTCCACAAGATTTTGCAGTGTGTGGGAATTTTTGTCCATTCAACCAGAAGAGCATTTGTGAGGTCAGGCACTGATGTTGGACGTGAAGGTCTGGCTCAATCTCCATTCTAGTTCAATTCAAAGGTGTTCGATGGTTGGTTGAGGTCAGGGACGTATGGAGGTCAGTCAAGTTCTTCTTCACCAAACTCACCCAACCATGTCTTTATGGACCTTGCTTTGCACACAGTCATGCTGGAACAGAAAGGGGCCATCCCCAAACTGTTCCCACAGAGTTGGAAGCATGGGGTGGGTGTAATGGCCTGCTGTCCCAGTACGTTTGTCCCAGTATCACCTTGCTGCTGGCGGGGTGGCCTTTCATTGCACAGGGCTTCTCGTGCGACTTATCTGAAAGCGAGCTCTCCCTGCTGCTGTTACGCAGGGCAGAGTCCGCCATCTGCTCCCTATTAGGGTGGCTGATTCAGCACAGTGCTCTCTCTCTCTCTCTCTCTCTCTCTCTCCTTGTGCCTCTTGGCCCCCAGAGTGCGTTTTGAACGAGGAACGCTGCTATTGCTTCAGAAAACAACAAGGCTCTTATATGACATGTCAATGTTGGGGTCACAAAACAAAAAAAAAAAAAGAGAACTCAACACCCACCAGCCTGTCAGGGGGGGCACTGCTGTTCCAGTCAGGGGGGTGTGTGGGCGGGCTGTGTGCAGTGTCTTGGTGACAGTATTTGTCTGCTCACTGTTTTTCTGCAGAGGTCCCTTCTGTGGTCGTCACTCCCCGCAGGTTGGCCTTTTCCCGGGGGGGCGATGTCCGTTTCGTTTGCACGGCCTCGGGGTCTCCCGCCCCCCAGGTGTTCTGGACCTACAAGAACATGTTTCTGATGAGCAGAAGCAGGTACAGTGAGAGCTGTACCACACCTAGTCACATATTTATTGTTCAGGTTACTGCATTTGCAAAAATGGCTTATCCTCTTCATTCATCCATCCATCCATCCATCACAAACGGTAACGGGTCAAGAAAAGGCAGCACAGTGGCGCAGTGGTTAGTGCTGCTGCCTCACAGCAAGAAGGACCTGTTTTCGATCCCGGGTCCTTTCTGTGTGGCGTTCGCTCGCTCTCCCCGTGTTCATGTGGGTTTTCGCTGGGGGCTCTGGTTTCCTCCCCCAGTCCAAAGGGGTGCTGGATAGGCTGATTGGCGTGTCTAAATTGTCCCTGCAGTTGTTAGTGTGGCTGAGTGACTGTGTGACCCCTGTGGTGAGTTGGCACCCACCCAGGGTTGGTTCCTGCCTGTGCCCATTGTTCCCAGGATAGGCTCCGCGATCCCAGTGGGGATTAAGCGGTTGCGATAATGGATGGATGAATGATACATTTTGACTACCTATTTGTTTCCAGCAGCTGTAATCTAGCAGCTGATGAGAACATATCTTACTGGTGTGCAAACAAGAAAATATAAATGTGTGTCCTTATTAAGATTGTTCACCTTGATTTGCTCAGAGTGTCCATATCAAAGCATGGAACGCTGACCATCAGAGCGGCCCTCCCAGAGGATGCTGGGAACTACACCTGCCTGGCGTCCAACGAAGCTGGCACGGCCAATCAGACAGTCACCCTGAGCTATGAAGGTGGGCAGAATGAAAACTTCAATAAAAACGAGATTAAGTGCCAAGCCTCATCCACGGAAGCCCTCCCGCTATTGTGCCAAGGCTGAACAGGGACAAAGGAGGCCACACTGTGCCAGATTTATTTTTATTGCAATCAAGAACAAGGCAATACTGTGTGATGGCGACATAGTTACAAAGTGACAGCCCCAGGGCGAACCTAATTAAAGTAATTAGGTACATAGCTTCCAAACCTCAGCAGATACAAACAGCAGTAAACAACCTTAATGAAGGAAAATGCAGAATGAGCAGCTCAGTTTCAAAAGAAGCCTGACCGGCCTGTTCTCTCAACCATAAAAGGATCTTATTTTTAATTTCTAAATTATGGCAAAGATAAGTATAAGCGCATAGAATGCCAAGGGCTTTGGGGCTGCATATACGCTTCTTTTAAAAGTGACAACTCCTGTTTGAGAGAAGCAGAGTTTCCTCTATGATATGCTCCTTGCTTAACCAATCAGAGCGAGTGACATAATGGACCAGTCGTAGTCAGCCACTGGTCTCCCGGTTACGGACACAGAGCTGGACAGATTGCTGTCAAGCTGCATCACGGATCGTCAGTTTTTGTGATGTGACAGGAAAATAAACTTTTCCGGTACCTGCAGGGGTACAGGATCTCTAATGGAAATGTGATATAAGATGAGAGAGAGCTGTGGCAGGTTGAGAAAATGGCAAGAAAATGGGAAACAAGAAAAGAAAGTATAGAATCAGGAACTTGAGTACGGAACAGAATGGATTGCAAGCAAAGCACATTATAAACAAGATGAAATAAAATTCTGAGAGTGTGGGGCTGCCCCAGCGGCTCTGAGAGACGGGGGGTGGAGGTTTCCTAAGGCCCTCGAACCCAAGGTATCCCCATGCTGCTCTCCACATTTGGATCTTTCATCCCTCCCCATCAGCAGAGCGGTGGGAGGGCCAGCGACAGCCTGATTAAACATGACAGCTTTTCATCGCAGGGTGCCAGACCCTTCTTTGCAGGTGTCCGGCTGACAGCGTCACTGAATACTCTTGTTATTTTTAAAAGTCATCAAATACTTTCGTTATTTATAAAAGCCCCCTCGGCGTTGGCCCACTTAACGTGACGGAGGTGGGTGTGGCTAGGGACCCTGGCGGTCACTTGGTGTACCACCTCTCACACCACGCATTTGTGTGGGGCCCCTGTGTTTTGGGTGTACCCCTGTTGATCAAACTAAAAATACATTAAACATGCTTGCTTATTTAGGAGATGATGAAGGAGCATGTTCAGATAATCTGCTAGCTAGCTATGATCTCCTGACTCACTAGCTAACGTTAACGTTCTATGCGATCTTGAAGCGATCATGGTCCAGCGATGTCACAAAAAAAAAAGGAAAATCAAAGCGAGGACGTCGCAAACGGCTAAAAAAGCCAGGGATCAGCAACATTATTGAAAAGAAGAACCACTCTCAGAAAAACTGAAAACCATTGGAGCCGCAGAACTTTACTGGAAACTTAACGGTTTAGCAACATGTTTTGTATAAAACCAACAACAAAGTGTGAACAGTATTTCATGGACTTAAGAACTGAAGTGGCATGTCCATAATTTTCTTAATATTTTTGAGATTGGTAAACAGCTGTTCTGCTACTTTGATAAAATATTCTTTAATGTATTTAGCGTCGGTGAAGAGTTTTCCGTGTTATATAAGCTCCTGAGACGCTGCAAAACTGGTAGCACCTCTTCTAAACTCTAAAGTTGTCCAAACAATGAAAGTTTGTAATCTTGCTTGAAAATCAAAGTGTCTCCTTGCAGTCCAGACATCATGAAGCTATTCAAAGATATACAGGCACAATAAGCAGGTCATTTGCATATTTTACGTTTGCAGCTGTGATCAAGCAGAAATGTTACATTTTATGCACCCACATTATATCAACACAGCATAGTTTGTTTTTTCCACCTGGAATTTTAAACACAATGGGAAACCTGAGGAAATAGCTTTGCATGGTATGTCTCGCATTCCTCTCTAAAACCTCAATGTTCATATATTTTTCTCTTTTTGACTTCTTAAGAACTCTTCTTTTAGTTGCCTGGTGGCACAATTTATTTGACTTTATTTTGAGAGTGTTACTGTTATGTTTTTTCAAAACATCTTCGCTAGCTTAAAAATGAAAGGTGGTATCTACTGGACCGGTTTTATCCAATGGAGTTAAGCTCCCAAGATGAACATCATAAGCCACCAATAATTGTTACATGATGATCTGCATTCTGAGTTCTGCAACTTTCTCACCGTACACAAGGATGCATTCGAAATTGAGTGCTATACCGTACTTTTGAATTTTGTTGGCTGCGTACTACATATAATAATACGTCTTCTGGTAAGAGGTACCGGAACATTCGGGGCCTCACTGCCAGACTGTGCAACAGCTTCTTCCCCCAAGCCGTCAGACTCCTGAACAATCAGAGACCGGACTGATACACACACACCTCACACAGTCCACTACCTCAATAACTTTTTACACAACCTATTGCACTGTTGCACGTTACACTTAGCTTGTCTTACTCTTATGTCTTACTGTCATCTCTTCTATTTCTGTCTTGTGTCGCACTGTTTTTGCAATGTCTGCACTTTTTGCACACTTGCACTTCATGTAGTCCTGTGTCGATGTAATGTTATATGTAGCACCATGGTCCTGGAGGAACACTGTCTTGTTTCACTATGTGCTGTATATGGTTGAAATGACAATAAAAAGCCAGTTGACTTGACTTGACTTGAACCACTAACTCCTTATCCTTACCTCTGGCCTAATTGACAGTTTCTTCACCTCAGACAGTGAAACGCCTGATGAGGATGGAGCAAACTGGGAGCTCTGAAGTGACTTTTTGAGCAGAGCCCCAGAAACGACAAACATTTTTTGACTCTCGGCCTTGCTGTGTCCCTCACCCCCACTCCCCTGCTCTGATCTGCAGAGCGGCCCAGCATTACCGTGGCCAGACATGTGGTGCTGGTGGTTGCCGGCGAGGACGCCCTTCTGGAGTGCCAAGCCACGGGGACTCCGCCCCCTCTGGTCAGCTGGATCAAAGGTGAGGGTGGTATCAGCACAGGACCTATTCAATGATCATCCCATATGTGAAACGGGAACGCTAACTACAGTTGTTGTGGCTTCAGGCAACCAGCAGGCGGCATTGCTCCCATTCGCCATGCAGGGCGGGCAGCGTGGCACGCTCCGGCTTCCCGGGGTCCAGGAGGAACATGCGGGGGAGTACACCTGCGTGGCCAGCAGCTCAGCTGGAACTGCGTCTGCAACTGTCACCCTGGAGGTCGGAGGTCAGAGACGAGGCAGTTCTGGGCAGGGTGTAACTGTACAGGGTGCTTTAGATTTGTAACTTAAAACATCTTCAGTATAAATATAAATGTCCCTGTGATGGACTGGCCTCCCAGTCAGGGTCTTGCCAGGCTCCAGTCACACTGTGATGGATTGATCAGTGTCTGTCAAATCAGTCCTCAGGGACCCCCAGACAGTCCACATCTTTGCTCCCTCCAGGTGCAGGTGCCCTGGGAGTAGGGAGGGAGCAAAACTCTCAACTGTCTGGAGGTCCCGAAGGACTGGGTTGAGCACTGGATGGGTGCATTAATTATATGCTGGTTTGTTGTATGTCATGATTGTATTTGTATACGTTTGTGAGCATTGGTACTTTTGTAGCGTCAATTCCACGTACTCCCCCCCCCCCCTCCCCGATACTGTGCAGTTGTCCCCCAGCTCTTCAGCATCCCCCGTGACGTCTCTGTGGATGTGGGGGAGAACGTGACCCTGCCCTGCTCCGCTCGCGGTTTCCCGATGCCGTCGGTGACGTGGAGCCGAGGGGACGGGCGGCCGGTCTTCCGGGGGCCCGATGGGCACGCTGGGGCCCTGCAGCTCGACTCGGGGGGGCTCCTCATCCACAGTGAGTGCCTGCACACAAACAGTAGGGGCCACTCATCAGTTTGACCTCTGGCCCATGATCGCATTCAGAACCATCTGTTTGGTACCCCCAGCGACAATGTTAACCACCCTCTGGTCAGCTGGTTTTATTAGGCTGCACTCCACCTGCTTTTGTGTTTATAATTATCACCCCGAGAATACTGAGTTATATTACAGAATAATAGTAACAGAGTTTTTTCCAGAGGTTTTCCTGGACTGGAGTAGCATAAAGTAGAGTAGCATAAAGTAGAGTAGCAAGCGTGCTAGTGGTGAGTAAGTGTTCTACCATGAGCATGATAGAGAAATTGATATCATCAGTGGTTATAGACAGTAAGGGTATTGTACGATGTATTTGGGTATTATTAGCACCTCCTACAGGCCTGTTGGGTTTCTAGCATTGAGGGGTGAGTCGGCCCTCTTGATATAAACCTAACCCTCCCATACACATGGCTCAGTGACCCATAGTGTGTACAGACAGTGGCCATCTTGGCAGATGGTGTTTCATGGATGAACAACAAAGTTCAGAAAGCTTCCCCCTAAGGCAGCGAGGTTGGCGTTCCGTGCCATGGACGCACGCCGGTGCCGGTCCTGGTGGGAGAGAGAGCGGGTCATGGCTGCATGCAGAATGTTTTAAGAGTGCTAAACTTTTATAGGCCAACGTTGCCTGTATGGGAGTGATGGTCCTCCAAAGTGGAAAGTGAGTCTGCGTCCAGATCCATCTGCTACCTCACCTGGTTTTTTGCTGCAGCCAGAAACTGCTGACGAATACAAATCGGCTCCCATGAAGCTCGCCCCCACTGCCCGGCTCCCGCCACTGAGCCGCTGTGAATTGTCCCCACAGGTGCATGGATTGATGATGAAGGCCTGTATACCTGCGAGGCCCAGAACCAGTTTGGATCCATAAGTGCCGAAGCTCGAGTGACCATCACTGGCCTGGGTCAGTAACTTGACAAGAAGGCTTGGCTGTTGTCCCGGTATCTTCAGGATTTTCTGACAACTTCCTGTCGGAATATCTGCCAGTGATTTTTAATTTGGTTCATAGTGACCCAGTCTTTGTCCCCTGGTCTACAGAACCCCCGGTTTTGGCTCGTGGGGCCTCATCACTCACCACCGTGATTGGTCAGTCATTGACTATTCCCTGCATGCTGATGGACGGAATTCCTTTGCCGGAGAGATACTGGCAACATAACGGAAAACAAGTGAGGCTCATATTTCATACCTGTTGTCAGCAACTCCCCTCTGTCACGTCACCTTTGTGACCTTTAACCTCACTTCCTGCCAGGTCCAACTCAGCACCAGGACCTTCCTAAAGAGTGATGGTAGCCTGCACATTGATAGGGTCATCACTGAGGATGCTGGGACGTATGTCTGCACCGCCATCAATGTAGTGGGGTCAGCGAACCTCTCTGTCACCCTGGATGTGCACGGTAAGGTGGGCAGGATTGGGCTTTTTTCTTTGGTTGATCTGTCGGAGAGCCTCTTTGGGAGACTGACTGAGCAAAGCACTCGAACCTTCCTCAGACTACCAACAAGCTTTCCGTTTACACAAAAAACATCCAAGTTTATTCTCCAGTATCCATGGGCAACTGGCACTTCTTTGTTGATTAATCCTGACAAGAAATATTTTGTTGGCAACAGATGAAGACTGAAGCAGGTGTCATTAAAACTCCTGCTTATTGACATGATGCTCATTCGAATTCACAGATCCCCCAGAGATTGGGCCAGGTCCCCTGCATTACATCGCTAATGAGGGCGTGGCCATCACCCTGACCTGTGAATCCGGCGGGTGGCCGAAGCCGACCTTGGTCTGGACTAAGGTAGACTGCCCCATGTTCCGTGAGCCTTGTCCTATAGCTCGAGTGACATGTAGCCTGGTGATCAGCGTTGAACGTTACTGTTGCACAAAGGAGTTTTTGTTGGGGTTGGGCATTGGTGGACAGAGGTTGAGTCTTATAGTTCCAATATAGTTCTGATCCATAAGCTCAATTTCACCAGCCGCCTCCCCCAACTAAGATGGACTAGTTCATTAATCCGAAAATTGTGGATATTCAAGAGGCATGTTGGTTTATTTCGAGTCGTGTGGTTACGGTATCATGGAATTTCCTTCCCGGAGATGTGCAGCCATCCCTTTTCATTACGTTGTCTTCCTGCCCGGCTTGGGTGAAGTAAATTTCTCCCCTTGTCACATGAAAGCAGGGCTGTGAAAGCCATCTTATTGCTCAAGTTGAAATAGGAGGGTGATCCCAGGGGAGGTCGTGAGTTACAGGGAACCGTGACCTACGACTGACACACTGACCCCACGACCTCTTCTTAGGCTAGAAAATTACTAAAAAAACAAACAAAGGAGGTCTTTGTTAGACCTCGATTAGATGGACATCTTCCCCTTTTGCTATAATGCTTAATGAACTCTGGTGTAGTGGATTGCTGAGAGAATTCCCACAATAATGAATAGCATTTAATAGTCTGAAGTCATGTGGTCCATTAGCTAGATATTAAATATACAATACATGTTAAAAAGTTTTTAAAAGAAAATGTTTAAAGCTATTTACCCGGGTAGTAGGTGTATTCTTGCTCAGAAAAAACACTACAATGTATGCAAATTAACGGTAACACAACAAACAAACAATACAACGGGAATTTCTTCTGCTCTCCAAAAAGTTACTGATATCTAGCTGGATGGCTAGAAGAACCGGAAGATGGCTGGGAGTTTGGTTCCCAAACCTTTTCTCAGTGGCACTCCAGCTATTCCATGTATTTGTTAAATTGCACTTCCAGCTCGAATTATTAATAAACCTACTTATTTAACTTGACGAGTTATTGACTGGTCATACAAGGTGTGGAGTCAAAAAATACATGGGCATATTGGTTAGTTGCTGCAAATATTTGAGAGGTTTTGAAATGGCTAAGCTGACACACGTTGACAGACATAATGTCTTAGTTGTACACCAACATGAAGATCATTTAAACATCATTTACTTTACCTAAGACTTTTGCGCAGTCCTGTATATTCACACACGTGTCCCCCCCCCCCCCCCCCCCCCCCCCCCCCCCCCGACCCCCCCCCCCCCCCCCCCCCGCCCCCCCCCCCGCGCCCACAACCCCACCCTCCCCCC
>JAOYFF010000041.1:2943905-2955766 GCA_025773925.1 Cryptomyrus ogoouensis | reverse complement strand
AATCGTAGGTTGGAACCCACCAAAAGCTGATTTAAACACCATTTCCTCTCCACCCCCCCTTGTCGCAGCCCCGTGTAAACCCCCACGGGCCCCCCCCCCCCCCCCCACCCCCCACCAGGGACGGGATCCCCTGCCCAGCCACACCTCTTTGCTCCATCAGGGACCAGAAGGGCAGCTTCACATTCCCAGCCCCACAGCAGAAGATGCTGGAATCTACGTGTGCACCGCCAGCAGCCCCGCGGGCTTCGCCAGCCGGGAGACGCAGCTCAGTGTCAACAGTAAGGCTGAAGTGGGGGTGGGATGCCAGCAGATAGCAAGAATGATAGAACCTGTTCCTGGTCCCTGGCAGTGAACTGGGCCCTCTCGTTAACAGCGAAGCCGACCCTGGTGGGCAGAAGTGACCACGAAACCGCAGTAAAGATGGCCGTCGAAGCCGGGTCCGAGGTCATCCTTCCATGTGAGGCCCAGGGCAGCCCCACTCCTCTGGTCACATGGCTCCGGGACGGACGCCCCATCCCCCCAGTGTCAGCTTGGTAAAGAGAATGAAGCATTGTGTTTCTCCAGCCACAAATGGGAGGGCAGATGTTCATGTGCTGTCAGATCCTTTCTGATTAGACAGGAGTTTTCAGTAGAGTGGCTAAGTGTGAGTCCCGAGTGACTCTTGCTCAGGCTTCCCTCGCATCCTGGTTTGAGACACGCATCCGCTTTGCCGAGGATGTCCATCTGCTCTGGGCCAAATCTCTGTCGTCTCTTTGCTCTGTTGTGCATGGGAAGGCACTCAGTGGGAATTCGGCCACCCATGAGGGGGAGTCCATTTGATGTCCTCTGGGCGGGGGGAGGGAGGGGGTGAAAGAAGGGCGAGACGAGGAGGGGATCACCTGGGAAAAGGGTGCGGAAAAAAAGCTGGGGAAAGGTTGTGCTGCATTGATGTTCTGGGGCTCGGGGATGGAGCGACTGTATGTAGCTGTTTGCCGGGCTGACCTGATGAGTATAACATACCTCTGTATAAGAGGGGGTGGGGGGGCTATTAGCCTGTCCACAGAACCCTGTTGGAGGGCACATACTTACCTGATCTGGGGTTTTGGAAGCAAGATATGGGTGGATGGACAGACAGACAGACAGACCACTCTGTACATACCTTCTTTAAAGGCAATTCTTTTACTTCCTTCAGCAGTTGACTACATAAAGACCTTGCAAGGTAATGTGGATTTCATTAGCTGGGTTACTCTTCGGATGGTGAACAACTTGTCATGGAAACCCCTAACCTTTTGTACTGGCCCTTGCTGCTCGATGATAGATCATATAAAGAGCACGAGGTCTGTAGGGGTTCTGTCTCATGATGTATGCCTCGACCAACCTGCTTTGTTTCTGGATTGAACCCTTGCACAACAACACCTTCTCTCCCTGGACCCCAGGTTCACTGTGCTGCCCTCTGGCTCTCTGAAGATCTCTGATGTCAGGCTCATCGACAGCAAGCTCTACACCTGCACCGCAGTGAACCCGGCAGGAAATGTGTCACTCACCTACAATCTCCGTGTACAAGGTCTCTCCCCCCCCCCCCACATCGTGCTAAAAGAGCTGGCTTCTCATTCTTTAGTCCTCATCCTTTATCTTTCTGTTGAACCCAAATACTGGCTAAACTTCTATTAGCAACACGCTAATGATACAGAATTGGCTGCCATCGCTGTTTTTAATTCATACTTAAGGAAAATGCTCAGGGTGCATCAGGGTACAGCTATGGCTGACATCACCAGCCTCATTATGTGTCCTTTTTGAGAACAGTGACAAGTAGCAGAAGCTGTGTTTTTTAATCTTTCAGTTAAGCCCAGAATCGAGCCCGTGCCCTCGGTGGTGAAGGCCCTGTTGGGCCAGACGGTCACCCTGCCATGTGCCGCCCAGGGTGAGCCCTTTCCGGAGATCAACTGGTCCCGCGATGGGGTGGCTCTTGGGCGAGGCGAGGCCCACTGGATCCGTAGTGTGACACACAAGGACGGGGGTACATACCACTGTGAGGCTGAGAACAGTGCCGGGAAGGACACCAAGGAGATGATGCTGCAGGTCCTGGGTGGGTGGCCACTTGCTCAAAGGACAGAAGCAGTCAGAACTCTTTCAGGCATGGTCTGGACTGGTGACCCGGTTCACCATTTAACCTTGTGGTCCTTACAGAGGCTCCATCTTTTGTGGACACCGGAGCCACTGTCATGGAGACGGTAGCTGGGAGCAAGGTGGAGATTCCTTGCTTCGCAGGAGGTAGGTGACCAATATTTAATCTGCTTGATAAAGATTTTGAGAGTATCATGACAGTAGCATGGGTTACTGAGCATGCATGGGACCATTGTGATAATGACATCACTTCCTGGAGTCACTCTTATCTTACCGGACTATTCCTCCTGCTTGTTAGTCCATGCCAGTGATGGCAAACGGTTTTGCTCCCTGTCCAGCTGTCAGGTTTCATTACCTCCCCTTAATTTTCAGGCGTGACTTCCTGTTGTTCTTGTGTGTTTCATGTCTTTTTACGTGTTGCCTGAGGCATGGCCATACGGAGGGTGGGAAGGGTCTGAGAAGGTGCATGTTTCCCGGTCAGCTCGTGTTCTTGAATGCACATTTACACATGTGTAACGGGGGGGGGATCGGTGTCCAGAGTGCAGATGCATATACCAGACGTCTACCATGCAGAACATGCCCGTCGTTGTAGTCAGACGAGTCTGCGAAAGCATGCGATCTTCCCATTTTTCCATTTGGGGATGTTGGGGTATGGCGGGGGCGGGGGTGACTGCCCTGGCAACCGAGTATGTTTCAGGAATCGGAAGGTGGTGCTTTGCAACAGCTGGTATAGTCTCACCCCCCTCCCCCACTGTCTCGGGGCACATCTGCTTTTTAGCATGAAGGGAGCAGCATCCTAATTACAAGGCTGTAGCTGCCAGATAGTGGGGCAGCTTTTTCAGAGAGGGGTCCACGGTGTTTGTCTCCACTGCAGGCATGTTGGCAAGTGAAGTGAACCCGCTGCGTGGACCCTGGAGGTTCTCGCCATGCTCGCTTTAGCCTTATCTCAGGCGAGCAGTTGGAGCGCAGTGGATGACTCCAGCTTTCATGACCGTTTGATTTCTAACCCTCTGCGATGGGGATCTAGGACAGAATGTCATCCCTTCCCACAGAGCATGATATTATCCCCCAGTTAGAGAGTGGCGTGGCTCCCAGGGTACCGTGCTTAACTGCACACTGCTCAGAAGGTGATGGGGGAAGCCTTAGTGAACCTTGGCCAGTGGGCAGGCAATGGCTGGTCTATTTTTAAAATCCGCGGGACTCTGTAAGCACTTTGCTTGTCTGTGTTAGAACAATGTATGCATAGCTCAACATAAGCATGCAACATATGGCATATGGCAGGCTGCAGATCCCGCTGGGCTTCACCTCAGCACCCCCCATTCCACCTTCTGGAAACTCCGGGACGAAAGTGGGCCTGTGTTCCTTGTGTCTGCACTCCGGTTGCCAGGGTGTGCTCATGTGAACCTTATAACGGAAGATAGGTTTCCACGGCCCCCATCTGTTTGAAAGTAAATTATCTCAAACTAGAAGAGGAAGGGAGTTGTGTTGTGGTTTACTGGACCAGCGGGGGGTGTGTTGGAACATTTGTTTTTAGATGTGAGTGCGTTTGAACGCTTCTGTGGTGCATTTCTGCTCTGGAGTCCCACTGTAAATCATATCAGATCAGATCAGATCAAATGACTGTATTTGTCACATCACCTGACACTTGGTATTGTCCAGGTGAGTGTAATACTTTTGTGCTTAGTCCCACAACAGCAGTGATGAAATTAAAATAAAATAAAAATGAATAATGCAGTGGCGAGCACGGTTGCCTCACATCTCTGGAGAACAGGCTGTATGTGCGTGGATTTTGCATGTTCTCCCTGCGTCATTGCGGGGTTCCCTCCTGGTTCTCTGGCTGTGACTGCTGTGTGTGCCTTGATCCATGAGTTTCATACCCAGACCCCCGGCACCCCCCTTTCCCACCCCCTTTCTTATTGCACCTGATCTCAGGTTCCCCGCCACCAAAGATCCGCTGGTTTAAGAATGGCCTGGAGATCCGGCCTGACCGGACCGGTGCCGACGTCTCTGTGTCACAGAACGGCTCCCTCATGATCGCTGCCGTCTCTGCCGGTCACAGTGGAGATTTCCGGTGTGTGGCCACCAATGAGGCAGGCTCCACAGAGAGGAAGACCCGCCTCAAAGTGAACAGTGAGCTCCCCGACTCGACCACCGTATCTGTTTGTCGTCCTCAGAAGACACACCTTTGCGGCTCACGTCATTGTCTCACTTAATGCACTTTCCCCCAAAACAAGAAGTAAAGCTGTGTTAGGATGGAGCAGCTTACAAAGTGTTTAAACATGTATTAACACTATTATGGGTTGAGAGCGCCTCAGTCTGTGAGTAAATGTGACAGCAGTCTGCCCGCCGTCTTTAGCTACACGCTTATAGGCAAAGCTGCTCTTTGTGCACGAAGCCACACAGCTTCTTAACTGTAGCAACAAATGTTTTTCAAAAGTTGCCCTTTTCCCGCCCTTCCCTCTCTCTCACCGTCCCGTCACCAGTCCCCCCAGAGATGCAGGAGGACATGCAGCCCCTAAACCTCACTGTCACCCTTCAGCAGCCGCTCACCCTGGCCTGTGACGCCTTTGGCGTTCCCCCCCCTGCCATCACCTGGGCCAAAGATGGCCGACCCGTGAGTCTTGGCTCTCTGGGGGAATGTTTTAACGTTTTCGGATCTCGGAAAATACTGGTAATTTGTCTGCATCCGATTTCCATTTTAATGATGCATACTTGGTGTACCATTCAACGGGCAGAACCCCTACCGTGCCTTCACAGGCTTTAATTAATCTCATAATTACATGAGAAATTCACCCCAAAGGAACACAGCATCCATGAAGCAGCAAATGAGTAAGACACTGGAAGACTACCCGGTCAAGGTGGTTTTTTTGTGTTTTATGACTAAATACTGGCACCTAGCGGTGGACTTGTGCTACTGCAGCTGCTCCTTCTAGAATCCTGGCGTCTTTGACCGCTTGCAGGTGGTGGATACTCCTGGGGTGTACCTCCAGAATGCAAAGCGGCTGCTAAGGATCTTCCGCGTGCAGGCGGAACATTCCGGGCAGTTCTCCTGCACAGCTGTCAACACAGCTGGGGAGGCCAGGAGGAACTACAACATTGTGGTTCAAGGTGATCTCCAGATGCACGTTTTACCACTTGTGTTTTTCCAGATGATGTATAATTTTTATAGCTGTTGACATTGATCCGAATCGTTTTCCTCTCAGCGTGATGCTAACCTGTTGCTATTTATCAAGAGTTTTGGGTTTTGAAAGGTGCCTTATAAAAATAAACACGATAGATAGGGTGGTAGTAAGAAATGCACTCGACCCAAACCGCTTCAGGTGGATCTTCAGCTGTATTAAAAGGTCACTTTGGACAGGCGCAACCAAGCAGCTAAAACATGATGCATGAATCTGATGAGAATTGATTCTGCTTAAAATGCTGCAGTCTAGTTGAGGGCTGAGTGCACTGCCAGCTGTATTTACAGTGATTATAAAAGGATAAAATTACCATTTAGAAGAGCTGAGTAGACTGACTGTAGGCAATGGTCATTTATAGCTTGGCTCATTTACCTTGAATAATGTATTGATAAGACAGCACTGCTCATGTTTAATAATAACACTCTATTTATTTACATGTACATTTCATTTATCCTTTTATCCAAAGCAACATACATTTTTAAAATAAGATGTATGATATTTATCCGTCCATCCATCCATCCATCCATCATCAGTCCCTTCCATCCATCCATCCATCCACCCATCCATGCAAGTATTTCACTCACCTGCAATGAATTAGTAATTCACTGTAAAATGCATTTTATTCAAAGGCAGAACTGGCATTTACTATAGACTTGGTGTTCATATATATTTAAAACCCTGTGACCCAGCTAGAAGATGGATGGATAGTTGGATGGCTGGATGAATGAATGAATAGATGGATGGATGGATATATGTAAGCCTGTGCTTTTCTCCTATTGTCTGCTGTCTGTTTGTAGCCCCTCCGGTGATCTCCGGCTCCTCGGGGGTGCAGGACCTGGTGGTGGTGGTAGGCCAGGAGGTGGAGCTACAGTGTCGAGTCAGTGGGCGTCCAGTGCCCAGGGTGGAGTGGAGCCGCGATGGGGAGTAAGTGCATGACACACAGTGTGGGACATACAGACAGGACACACAGTGCAGGACACAGAGAAGGGTACACAGACAGGGACACATACAGACAAAGAAGGACACACAGACACGCAGAAAGAGACACAGATACACACGATACAGACAAGGACACACAGACAGAGACACACAGACACACAGACACACACACACACACCTGGCTCTCCCTGACGGGGTGCATTACAGACAGACTCCCACTTGACCTACGCTGTCTCCTGCATCTTTGCCAGGGTGCTCTCCCGCAGTGGGGACCCCCACGTCCTGTTCTCTGAGGGGGGCCAGCTGATGAGGGTGAAGTCGGCTAGGCTCAGGGACCATGGTCAGTACCAGTGTTTGGCGATCAACGACGCTGGGACTCAAAGCCGCCAGTACAGAGTCAACGTTCAGGGTAAGAGCCTTTATCAGGCCCCTGCTTTTTGTGTTGTTTTCATAAAATGTCCCCCAGGGTCCACGATGGGCCTCATGCCTAGCCTGCTTTTACTGTCCCTCGCAACACTATAGCACCCCCGACTGTCCGAGGCTCAAGCGAGCGCTCCGAGATCTCGGTGGTGCTGGGCTTTCCCGCTGTCCTCTCGTGTGAGGTGGAGGGTGTCCCTGCTCCCAGCCTCACCTGGCTGAAAGATGGCCATCCCCTGGTCTCCGGGCCCCGGCTGACCTACGAGCACGATGGGCAGAGCCTGAAACTGGGCGTGGCGCGTGCCGACGACGCCGGGATCTACACCTGCCGCGCCACCAACCCCGCCGGCACTGACAGCAGGCACTACACCCTGACGGTGCTGGGTAAGCGCCCGCATCTTCTGAGCGTACAGACATGAGGGTCGTGAGTTCCAGTCCCAGATGGGCTTCTGCTTGAGCAGAATGCTTAAATATAAATAATAATGATGACACTTCATTGGAGCTGGGGGTTAAGACAGCTATGACTATTCTGCCGAGACTGAGCTCAAACCCGCAACCTTCCAATAACAGTCACAAAGGCTTAGCCTGCTGAGCCGCACGCTACCCCCGATACATGCGTCTGTAAATTTCAGTCATTCACCTAAATACCAACATAATCAGGGGCGGATTAATGCACAGGCTGTAAGAGGCTATAGCAGAAAACAAGAGGCACCCCACCCACCCTGGGAAAGACGGACTGGCAACACCTGTATGTCCATGCTGATGTCAGCCCGGGGGCTTCCAGATCAGTTAATCTACCCCGGAATGTAATTTCTCACTTCCTGGGGTGATTTAATAACAAATACAGTGGAAACCACTTATAGTGATCAACCGCTTATATGGATCAAAAAGCTTGGGGCAGAATCATTCCTGTACAAATACTGTTTAAATAATTCACTTATAGTAATCAGGTAGTCCACTTTAACATGACAACATATGGAAAAAATTTAAACTGCGGTCCTTTTTTCTTTTTTTTACTTTACTTTGATAGGTCTATTTTGCCTTGTGATAACTCGTCTGCTTCCAGCTAGCTATCTGAGGCTAATGCTGTGTGCACAGAAAATACGGCAGGAAAAAGTTATTTTCCCTCAATGAAAAATATAGACTTATCAAAGCTTATGATAAACTGCCAAAAACTAGCCTTCTAGATGCAGAAGTAATGCAGCAATAAGCGCTTTGATACAATGTAAATGTGCTATATAAATAGAACTGAATTTAACTGAATATTATGTATGATACTGTACTGTATTATAGTGTATTTGAATTATACACAGTTCGGTAATTTGTACAGTACTGTAATTTGAAAAGCGTTTGAAACAGCTGTAATGTATTTTGAAATTGTAAATAAACTTAAGTAAATAGGGACGCTGTTTAATTACCTTATACTTGTGTAATAAATATACAAATGTCAATTAGATGGTAGTCTGCCCAAGACAATAATAATAAGAAGAAGGGGAAAATTGGTTATAATGATCATCTGCTTATAGTGATCAATTTCACCTGGACAGACATAATATCTATAAGCTGTTTCCACGGTATTTTAAAAAGCCATAAGGTTAAGGCTACTTTATTGTCATCAACGGTTTTATACAAGTACAAAGTGTGACGAGACAACGTTTCCCCATGGTTCTGGTGCAACATCTAGTAACACTGAACATCACATACAACAGGGCAAGAAGGTGCAAACAGGCAACACAATAAAGTCCATAAGCTGTGATGAATGTGATCAGAGGTGTTTGACAGCAGGAAACACTCGCCTTCTGTTCATGGCATTATTAGTAACACATATAAATGGTGGAGCAAAGGCAGCTTTGTGTCTCCCTCAGTTCCACCCAAGATTGAAGGAAGCGCCGGCGGCAGCGAAGCCAAAGTTCGGGTCAGTGGCACCCTGGTCCTGTCCTGCTCATCCAGAGGCTTCCCTGATCCTACCACCCAGTGGTTCCGAGACAGACAGGTAGGCCCAGCGGTCTGTGTTCCTGCAATTCAGCTTAATTGTGGACATTAGGGTTTCCCAATCCATTTCAGTCACTGGGCCATGTTGGACCCCGGACTATGTCAGTAGCATAATTTTGTTAATCTAATAGCCTCACTCCCAAAGGTGTTAGCAGTTCAGCTACAGTAATCAAAGCTTCTGAAATACAACATTAATATCTTATACCACATTATGTATATAATCATTATTACATATACAATTAATATTGATATGAAAACAAAATCAATTAGATATTATATATGTACACTCATGTACATATATGAGATGTAAATGTATGTATATCTGCATAATTCCATGCAAAATATTGTTTAAATATTTAAGCATTAGAGTTCAAAAATTTATCATTGACAAGCACCATTGGGCAACTCTGTTGTGAACGGCACTAAATATACATTAATTGAATTGAATTGAATTGAAAATGAACTTTTATACAGTGTTCTAACAGACTTTGTATTGTCCAGCCACTGGGGACCCACACTCCCACCGGGGTCCGGGTTGAAGGTCATCTCCTACACATCGAGAATGCTGTGCGGACCCACGAGGGGCAGTATACCTGTGTGGTCTCCAATGCCGCTGGAGAGGAAAAGAGAGACTTCCATGTCACTGTTCAGGGTCAGTGTAACTAGTTAAGCTATAATGAAAGGTCTACAGCAAATTTACTTTGAATGCTCTCAACCAAAAAACCGACACTGAATACGACTGTTGTCAGCTCTTGCATTACTGAGTTGTTTTTCCCGTCCCCACAGTGCCCCCTATCTTTCATCGCGTTAACAATGGCCCAGCAGCCTGGGGTCTGGGAGTGGAGGAAGAAGAATGGGCAGAGGAAGGGGTGGAGATCACAGAGAGGCAGGAGGTGGTGCTGGGCCACCCGGCCAGCCTGTCGTGCGAGAGCAATGCCATCCCCCCTCCCCACCTCACCTGGTATCACCAGGGACACCAGCTCTCTACCATGGATGGTGTGGTGCTGCTGCCTGGTAAGTGAGCACCTTTTACATGAGGGATTTTAGACAGGCATCCATGTGGACACCCTATTGGGTCCTCTGTCAAATCTGCCAGCCCCATAAGAAGTGGGTTTGCAGAGATCCATTTTTATTGGTCACAGAAGGTCATGTGACAGCTGAAGCCACTGGAAACTGAAAGTGCATTATAGACATTATAAACAGTAATGGGAGGGGATGGAGTGGGGAAAAGCTATTTATAAAGATATCTTTGTACTCTGCTAGTACAAAGGTAACATGATTTATTTCTATTGTCCTTCCCAATACTCACTTGAAAGCAACCCCTGTAAATAAAAACAAAATAAAACGTAAAAAACAAATACACATGTGAAAATGAAAGGCAAACAAACACCAGAGGCAAATGCTGAAAAGCAGGTGTGTTTTCATCCAAGACGGTCAGGTCCTGCAGATCCCGCAGGTCCGGAAGGAGCACGCCGGGAAGTACACGTGCCAGGCAGTAAACGAGGCGGGAGAGGATCGCATGCACTTCCAGCTGGAGGTGCTGGGTACGTGCCCACCACCGCATGCCACCCGGGCTTGGTCCGGCGCCAAAGAGACAGTTGTCAAAGTTAAAGAATCCTTAGTGTCATCTTCAGCTGTATGATGCATGGCTCACACACTGAGATGAAATTTTAGTCTTGTTGGTTGCAAAGCGCAACAATAATGAATGCAAAATTAATATATAAGATATTTAAACAGGGGCAGCCCAACCCTTTTTAGGGCCCTAAGCAAAATTTGATTAACCTAGCTGTCATTTGTCATCTTCCTTCCCAGAATAGGGCACCCCCTGGTGGCCATCGGGCACTAAGCAGCCGCTTAGTTCACTTATGCCAAGGCCTGGCCCTGCGTTTAAACATATTGTATTGAAACATGCATATGACAGAAAAATATACTTAAAGATACAGTTTAAAGAATGCAGTTGTGCACATGGGTGATGGATTTGAATGAACAGGAATGTGTTTCAGTAGATTTCAGTGTTATGCATCCAGTGCAGAAGGGGCACAGGTAGCTGCTTTGTAGACATAGGCTTTGTGTCCTGGACTGACAGTATTGGGGCTCCTATGGGGGAGCTCAGACGTGTGATTCTGTCAGCCTGGGAGGGGGGCAGCCAGGGAATTGCTGTTGTGTTATTGCATTGGCTTACACAGCCCTGCATGAGGAGCTGATTGACCACAATTTACACCCTGCTTTTAATGAAGTCAGTGAGCCCACATTCAGCGTGCCTGTGTTCAGCGCGCCCACTTTCAGTGTGCCTGCGTTCAGTGTGTCCATGCTCAGTGTGCATATGTTCAGTGTGCTTGTGATCAGCATGTCTGTGTTCAGTGTGCCCACATTCAGTAAATCGGTGCACAGTGTGCACTAAAACTCCTATTCTGTGTCCGCAGTGCCCCCTGTGATCTCAGGCCAGAGCGAGGAGTTCGTGGAGGAGGTTGGGGCAGTGCTGAACGGCTCCGTCTCACTGCAGTGTGAGGCCACGGGGACTCCGCCCCCATCCGTGTCCTGGCTGCGGGATGGGGAGCCCGTGGAGGAGGGGCTGCGTTTCCGGCTGCTGGAGGCCGGCCGGGTGCTGGAGGTGAGCGAGAGCATCAGCAACACCCAGGTGAGGAGCAAGGACACCGTGTGGGGTTGACTGAGCTGCTTGTCTCCATGCAGGTCCATGATGTGCAGGTGGCAGACATGGCCAGCTACCTGTGTCTAGCAGAGAACCGCGCGGGAACGGCCGAGAAGCTCTTCAGTCTGACGGTTCAGGGTGAGGAGGGTGCAGGGCTATCACACCACAGGATGCATACACTGCAGGCCCATCTGCCTTATAGCACCATGAAATTAAGTGCTGGGCCCCTTGAATCTACCAGGACGCTGGCGGTAAAGCTTCCCTAGCGTGCCACATGGGTTTTGATAGGCTCTGACTGTATATGTCATCTTCATGCTATAAGATGCTGTGGCATGTAATGCTATGTTATATGTGACTGTTCATTTACCCCATTTATCCCAGGTTTTACCGGCTCACTTTTGAAGCCCACATATCTAGTTAGTACAGTCAAACCTTGGATTGCGAGTAACTTGGTTTGCGAGTGTTTTGCAAGATGAACAAAATTTTTTAATAAATCTTAACTCAATAAACGAGCAAGGTCTTGCAATACGAGTATTACGTATACGCTTTGTTTGCCGAGCGTCACGTGATCAAAACTGAGC
>JAOYFF010000041.1:2918582-2932504 GCA_025773925.1 Cryptomyrus ogoouensis | reverse complement strand
GGGGGGCGGGGGGGGGCGGGGGGCCCGGGGGGGGGGGGGGGGGGGGGGGGGGGGGGGGGGGGGGGGGGGGGGGTCATCCTTAAATGTGTCGGTTCGCTTAGACATTAACAGGGAAGAGCAGTGTGTTTTGTTGTCATGGCAACAGTCTGTGAGAAATAAAGTACTCAACCAGAATGGTGCACTGGTATAACATCCCAACAACCACTGGGATACCCAGAGGAACACTGGACAGTGACACATTAAGAGAAATATGATCCTGCATTGATTATGACTGTTCACAGCACTGATCAGTGTATATACAAGCAGCTCTCTATTTATGCAAAACTGAATTATGTAAATCCAGAATTACAGAAAACAAATCCATACACAGAAGTTTCTTTTGATTTACATAATATGTGTTCTTTAGTATTTATTCCAAGTAATATTTTTGGCATATGTGTTTTTTTGCTAGGGCAGCACAGTGGTGCAGTGGTTAGCGCTTCACACCTCTGGGACCAGGGTGCGAGCCTCTGCCATGGCTCCATGTGTGTGGAGTTTGCATGTTCTCCCTGTGTCATTGTGGCATTTCCTCTGGGTACTCCAGTTTCCCTCCACGGCCCAAAAACATGCTGAGGTTAATTGGAGTTATCTGTAGGTGTGACTGGTGTGTGAGTGACTGGTGTGAGTGACTGGTGTGTGTGTGCACCCTGCTTTGGGTTGGTGCCCCAACCTGGGCTGTTCTCTGCCTTGTGCTCATAGGCTTTGGACCCTCCATGTCGCTCAATAGGAACAGTGGGTACAGAAAATGGATGGATAGATGGGTGGGTGTTTTTTGCTATAAAGTGTCTTTAATGGTGTGGGAAGGTAAATTCAGCTTATGTAAAATCGGATTTATGTTTAATGGATTACTTGCGTCAGTCAGGAGCTGCCTGCACCTTGTTAATTCAATTTTATGTTTCTGATTTATGTAAATTCTCATGATCATTTAACACCGACGTGAGGTCGAGGTGACGTGTCTCTGCCGTGAACGTAAGCCCCTTTCCCTCATTCTGTCCCTGTTACCGTGTCTGCCCCCCCACAGTGCCCCCTGTGATCACTGCAGCGCACCCGGAGCAGGTGGCGGTGCTGGGCCAGCCAGTCAGCCTGCGATGCCAGGTGGAGGGCCAACCGACGCCTGAGATCACATGGCTGCGAGACCGGCGGCCCGTGGCCGAGGGGGCGCGGCTGCGAATGTTCGCCAATGGCACTCTGTGGCTCGCCGCTGTGCAGCGCATGGACGGCGGCCTCTACACCTGCTCCGCCAGCAACCCGGCCGGCCGCGGTAGTGCTGATGTCCGGCTCATTGTCCAAGGTGAGCTGCACTAGTGATTTGATTTTCCCAAACCTCATCAACCCAAGACTCACTTTCAGGGGCAATTCTAGACTTTTTTCAAGGTAGTGGGTGTAAAAGGGCCAACATTATCATTAACGAATGAGATGTTTTGTATTGGTGAGTGACAAGTAATGGGACCAATCAGCTTTCAGCTGGGGTCAGTGCCCCTGTGGTCCTGTTCTTGTATATGCCCCTGCTTACTTTTCTCAGCATCATAAAAGTAGTTAAACTGCATCCAATGACAAACAAAAAGATATGCTAAAAAGAATCACTTCATTTTTAAATGTTCTATCACGTATCACTTGACTGGTTTCAACCATCTGCGTTGCAACTTTCTCTCTTGCTCAGTTCCACCAATGATTCCAATTGGACAGTCGGAACTGTCCGTCATCCAGGGATTCCAGGCCCTTCTGCCCTGTGCTGCCCAGGGTTCGCCAGAGCCCAGGGTGACATGGGAGAAGGAAGGTGTGGCGTTGAGGGCCGTCCCAGGGAAGTTCACCATGCTGCGTTCTGGGGAGCTGATCATCGAAAGGGCAGAGGTCAGAGGCAGAAGCTAGTGGTCCTGATAGGTTAACGACCCAGATATGTTCACATTGAACCTTAAGGTTGTATTTATTGTCGGGGGTGCATACTTCAATCTGCCACCCTACACAGGCCAACGTGGATGTTGATGGACATTGGCATGACTCACAGTTTACCCCTTTCTTTTACCAAGCAAGCCCACTCTTTATTTTTTATAATGTTAGCATGTGCAGCCAGTTGACCTTGGACCCCCAGAGGTTTTTTTTTCTCCTTACTGGGGAGTTTTTGGTTCCTCTCCTCTCATGTCATCTGGCTTTCTTTGGGTGCGGTGCGTTTGACTTAGGACTTAGGTCTGTCTGCAGCTGACGTGATGTGGAGCGAGATCTGCCGGCGGCTGCAGGGGTGGAGTATAAACTGACTGCAACCAAGTCGGACAACTTCTACTCCTCGTAGTCTGTGAGACCTGACTGTAATGACAGCACTACCTGAAGGGTGTAGACAAATCTATACAAATATCACCTGCATGCACATTACTTCTTTTACAATAACCAACTCCTGATCCAAACTGTTAGCAGTGGCAAAAAAAATAAACTATTGTGTATAGTGGCTGTGTGTAAAAAGATAGCTGCCAGGAAAAAGATCAAATACACGTATTTCAAGGATTCAAAGTTTTTATTGTCATGTACTGTATACAATGGAATTCTTACCTGAATGCCTTCTTCACAGACTGGACGATTAAACAAATAATAGTAATAGTAACTTACGTGTACTATTGGAGCATTTATGTCACTTAAATATTATTTTACGAGGTAAATTGACTGAAAACCAGTTCTCACTGCTTTACGTGATATTCAGGAGAAATAGCAGATTACGCATCAGAATTTCCTGGGATACAAACGTCATACAAACGTCACGTTCTTCAGCCAATAAGGGCAAAGTTGTGTCGTCACGAAGGCAGGTCCAGTTTGTGCAGCTGGCTGAGAGGCGTTGTACGATCTATCTTAAGTCGTCTTGCTCTCGCGAGGTTTTTGTACCATGTGACATGGTGAGGTGTGGTGACGTTTTGCAGCGCCGGACAAAAAAATCTAACCATGATGCATTGCATCAGGACCAGAATGCATTGCTTTAAGCCAGCGCTGAAAGCGGCTGCATGAAGTCGAACGCACCCTTTCTTTCATTTCTTTGTCCTCCCATGAATTTAAAAATACCCAGTGATGATTTACCCTGACTTACCTTTGCACGCCTCTGTTGGACCCTCCCTCTTCCTGTGCTCCCCACAGCCGGCTGACGCGGGCATGTACACGTGTGTGGCAGTGAACACCGCTGGCACGGCCCGACAGCAGGCTCATCTACATGTCAACCGGCGCCCCGCCTTCAAGGAGCTGCCCGGCGATGTGACCCTGAACGTGGGCCAGCACCTCAGCCTGTCCTGCCATGCCCAGGGAACGCCCACACCCGCTGTCATGTGGATGGCCAACAACAGCCCCTTCCCAGGTAGGCCAGACTGGGAGGATGGAGCCCGGGGCAGGGGCTGAAGCATCTCACTGTCAGGCCTTGTGGGTGGGTGTTGTATGAGGCCAACAGGTGGCGCTGTCGGTGGCATGGTGTTTAAACAAACAGAACCTTCGGTGGGGAGGGGTTACCCTTTGAGTTGCACAGAAATAATAGATAAAATTGAAAACAACTGGCAAAATATAACTGTCACTTAATGTCACTTAATCCGGTTGGTAAGCTGGGAGGTGGCTAACGGCTGTCCATCTGCCTCCACCAGGGCCCAGTGTGGATGAGGCTGGCCGGAGCTCCCTGCTCATCGAGAATGTGACTCTGACTGACGCAGGCACCTATGTGTGCGTGGCTGAGAACAGCGTGGGCGCCATCCGGGCACTCTCCTTTGTGCGGGTTCGGGGTGAGACATCAAAGCAAATGTCCAGGCGCTTCCACACAGGCATGGTGCTGACATCAGCAGGAATGGACGTGGTGCCCTGTGTCAGAACAAGCTCATGCACCCAGGACAACATGATAATTTTTCTGCAACCATCACATTATGTATTATGACAGTTTAAATTGAAATAACACTGAATAATAATAATAATAATAATAATAATAATAAAATAAGCTGGAGAGGTTAACTTTCTGCTTAACATTTGTTCAGTGGGAGTAGGTTGTCATAGCAATAAGGGAAATGAAGGGAACGTTTCGAGTTATCTGATTTGTTCTAACAGGAACTGTTCTAACTAATGAGAAACATGCCAAATGACCCCGCCCACTGTGGATTTTGATGCCTCATTTTATGCAGAAGTAGTTTAAAAATACTTCTCCATTTCCTCAGAGCCCCCAGTCCTGAGAGGGGAGGCGCACACCACCCAGACCGTGGCACTGGGGCGCTTGGCCATGCTGGACTGTCCGATGCGAGGTGACCCCATGCCCACCCGGCGCTGGAGCCGAGATGGCCGCCCCCTGCTGAACACTCTGCGCTTACACAGCCTTCACAATGGCTCCCTAGCCATTTATGGCGTGGTGGTAGGGGCCTGGTTTGGATGCTCTCTGTACAAGCTCATACAAGCTTTGCCATTTAGCCTGTCTTACCCTGAACCCTGACGTGGCCTGGCTGCTATGTCCACTGTCTTTCAGAGCGATGACTCTGGGGAGTACCGGTGTGTGGCAGAGAGTGAGGCAGGGTCAGCTGAGCGCAGCATCTCACTCAGAGTACAGGGTGAGTGATGCATGGGCCTGCCGACTTATCCATCTGTCCGCTTCTGTTAGCTTCCAGTCCAGTGTGGTGATATGGGGGTCTTTCTGTATGACATCAAGCAAGACATCAAGCAGCACAGGCAGGCTGCAGCACAGACAGGATGCATCGCAGGCAGGATGCAGCACAGACAAGGCTCTGAACAAACAGGATGCAGCACAGACAGGGTGCAGCACAGGCAGGATGCAGCATAAGCAGAATGCAGCACAAACAGAATGCAGCACAGGCAGGATGCAGCACAGACAGGACACAGCACAGGAAGGGTGCAGTACAGGCATGATACAGCACAGACAGGACATAGCACAGATGGGAAGCAATAGCTGTATATCCCATTCAGACAAGTCATCTTCCCAGTTGGGTACCACCTACAGGGGGAGCCGTGAGGGTCGGGTGCTGAGTAGATCGGGTGAACAGGGGCCTTGATGGACTAATTGTTGGTAGCCAAAACTGGCTCTCAGTGCATGGAATGTAACCTCTTTGGAGGGAAAGGAGCCAGTGTGGGAAGTGGAGAGACACCGACTAAATATAGTTGGGCTCACCTCAACGCACAGCTCGGGCTCTGGAACCAAACTCCTTGAGAGGGGCTAGACTCTAGTCGAGCTGATCATGGGGGGAGGCACCGGGCAGGGAAGGGTCTTCATATAGCCTGCCATCTCAGTGCCAGTGAGTTGGAGTACACTCCGGTGGATGAGAGGGTCGCCTCCCTTCGACTTTGCGTCGGGGGACGGGCTCTGACTGTTGTCTGTGTGTAATTGCCAAACACTAGTCCAGAGTATCCGACCTTCCTAGAGACCTTGGAGCAGGTGCTGGAAGGCACCTCTTCTGGGCACTCCATTGTTCTTCTGGGGGCTTTAACACTCATGTGGGTAATGATAGTGAAACTTGGAAGGGTGTCATTGGGAGGAATAGCCTGCCTTATCGGATTCCAAGCCGTGATCAGTTATTGGACTTCTATGCTAACCACAGTTTGTCCATAATGAACTTCATGTTCAAACATAAGAGTGTTCGTAAGTGCACTTGGCACCAGAGCACCCCTAGCCGCAGTTCGATGATCAATTTTGTAATTGTATCATCGGACCTGCGTCCACATATTTTGGACACTCAGGTGAAGAGAGTAGCTGAGCTGTCAACTGATCACCACCTGAGGGTGAACTGGATCTGATGGTGGGAGAAGATGTTGGATAGACCTGGTATACCGAAACATATAGTGAAGATGTGCTAAGAGTGTCTGGTGGAGGCCCCTGTCTGGGAGATTTCCAGGCTAAGTGGAAAGCAACTTTAGCGGTTGCTGAAGCAAAAACTCTGGTGTGGGACGAATTTGGTGAGGCTATGGAGAAGGACTTTTGGTTGACCTCAAAAAGGTTCTGGTAAACCGCCAGGGGGGGAGAGCGGGGCTGTACCCATGCAGGGATTTAGAACTGTTGACCTCAACTCATTAATATTGTTGGTCCGTGGAAAGAATACTTTGAGGATCTCCTGAATCCCACTGACTCGCCTTCCTTAGAGGAAGGGGGAGGGGGACTTGCCCATCTCTGGGGTTGAGGTCACTGAAGTACTCTTCAGTGGTATGGTTCTGTGGATGGATGAGATTCGCCCTGAGTTCTTGACGGATCTTGATGTTGTTGGACTGTCTTGGCTGACATGCCTCTTCAACATTGTGTGAACATTTGGGTCAGTGCCTTTGGATTGGCAGACTGGGGCAGTGATTCCAACTTCAGGGGGATCACATTCCTCAGCCTCCCTGGTAAGGTCTATGCTGAGGTACTGGAGAGGAGGGTCCGTCCATTAGTTGAACCTCGGATTCAGTAGGAACAATGTGGATTTCTTCCTGGTCGCAGAACACTGGACCACCTTTTCATCCTCTCAAGGGTACTGGAGGGTTCATGGGAGTCTGCCAGACCAGCTTACATGTGTATGGGATACAGGGTCCATTGTTGCAGGCCATCAGGTCCCTGTACAAATGGAGCGAAAGCTTGGTTCGCATTGCCAGCAGTAAGTCAGATTTGTTCCTGGTGGGTGTTGAACTCGGTCAGGGCTGCCCTGTGTTAACGATTGTGTTCAGAATTTTTATGGACAGAATTTCTAGGTGTAGCCAAGGGCTGGAGGGGGTCCTGGTGGAGCTGGAGGTGGGGACTGGTGAGAGGGAGGTCTGGGTATGCCTGGTTAGACAGCTGCCCCTGTGAGCCGACCATGGATAAGAGGTGGAAAATGGATGGATGGATGGATGGATGAACAACAGATCATCCCAATCAATGGGATAACAAGAAAAAGCTAGGTGGACACAGCTAAGATTAAAGGTTATCTTTGATAACCACTAATCTGCTAACTCCAAAGTTTATGCAGATAACACTAAACCGATAAAACACTAAAAAATTTAGCAAAAGGTAACAATAACTACTAACTGATAACTTATATTATATGAATTTAGCTTCGATTTGATTTTGGGCTCTGAAACCCTTAAAAACATTCTTTTGAAAGCTGCAATTCTAAGCTGTTTTGAAATTTATTTTTGCAGAGCTAGAGTGATTACCTGAGGATATGTAGGACTTATCCAACCAAGGCTCATTGGATTCTCCTGAATAAATATTTTTTCAATGATTTTCTGTTTGCTTGTCTTGGGTATGACATTAAACTGCATCCGGCCCTTCAAGTGGTCCTCCAACTTGCACGGAAATTTTTTTTTTGGGGGTTGGTGGTGGGATTGGCACTCCAGCCACCGTAAAACAACTCATAACTGCTCGTTACAAACAAGCATGATACTCTTCTGCTCTCCGTGGGAGTAGTTCTGCTGCAGCCGCCCGCAGGAAGGGGATGGGGGAAAGCTTTCAGGAGCCCCATCCCCGGACGAGTCGAAACCGTCAGAGAGCTAAAAGGGTCAGGCCTTTTGGTGATCGGGGCTGGTGTGGTGCTGAGGCGTCGCCTACTGCATGGCGGCACCCAGTTTTAGGTGACCCATCCAGGTAGGTGCGTGGAACGTCTTGTCTCTCCGGCAAGATGACCATCTTCCTCTGCTGTCGGGGGAGCTTGGTAAACTGTGTTTCAGTGGCAGCACACTCTGGAGTATGCAGACTGGGGAGTGGTCAGATCTCTGTAGGTGGGCATACCTACTTTTGGTCTGGTTATCTGATGGCTGCCATACTCAGGGAGTAGCTGTTGCTATAAAGGATCAGCTCCTTCCAATGATGTCTGATGTCACTGCTTTCACCGAGTGTATTATGAGACTCAGGCTAAGGCACTACTTGAGTACACTCAGCTGGGCTGGCTACTTTGAGCAGCTGACCCTCCAGCTAGGATGTTGGACATCTCTGGGTCCACGGTTCTTGAAGCTGACCCTCTAATCATCTGTGAACCACCCAATCTCACTGAGATTGCATGGGTGGTGAATCAGCTGAGGGTAGGGAAGACCGCAGGGATCTGTGGTATCCCAGATGAACTTCTCCAAGATGGTGCTTCCATTTGGGAGTCAGGCATCATCCCAACTGACTGGAAAACAGGACTTGTAGTCCCTATCTGGAATGGGAAGGGTGATCGCCTGGATTGCGGCAACTACAGGGGGATATCACTGCTTTCAGTGCTGGGTAAGGTCCTTGCTAGGGTCATCCTTAACAGGATCCGTGATCATTTGCTTGACTCTCAGCATCCGGAGCAGTCTGGTTTTACGCCTAAGAAGTCTACCATCGACTGTATCCTTGCACTGAGGGTTCTCATCGAGTGCAAGCATGAATATCGGCAAAGGTTCTTTGCAGCCTTTGTCGATTTTCATAAAATGTTCGACTCAATTGATCGAATTGCCCTGTGGGACATCCTGAGACTTCACGGGATCCCCCCGAAGTTGCTGGACATCACGGCCGGCCTATACACTGGTACTGTGAGTGCTGTGCAGAGTGGAGGGAGATCCTCTGCGTTCTTTCCAGTTGATTCTGGGGCTCGTAAGTGGTGTGTTCTTGCTCCTCCTCTGTTCAATGCTTGTATGGACTGGGTGTTGGACAGGGTCGTGGGGTCCAGCATCTGTGGGGCCCCCGTTGGTGAAGAAAGATTTACTGATCTTGACTTTGCCAATGATATTGTGATCTTTGCTGAGTCAATGGAGGCTCGGATCAGGACTCTCGAGGGACTGAGTGAGGAGTCTGAGTGTCTGGGATTGTGGGTGTCCTGGATAAAGACCAAGATCCAGGCATTTAATGACTTCTTGGGGCCAGCCATCAGTAGTGTGGCTGTCTGCAGGGAGAATGTCGACCTTGTCGAGAGATTTACCTACCTCAGCAGTGACATTCATGTCTCTGGTGACTCTTCCTATGAAGACAGCAGACGGATTGGAAAAGCATGGGGGATCATGAGGTCACTGGAAAGGGGTGTGTGGTGTTCCCGATATCTTTGCAAGAGGACGAAGGTCCAAGTCTTCAGAGTCCTGGTGCTCCCTGTCTTGCTGTATGGCTGTGAGTCATGGACGCTATCCAGTGAGCTGAGACGAAGACTGGACTCCTTCGGTACTGTGTCTCTTTGAAGGATCCTTGGGTACTGCTGGTTTGACTTGGTGTCGAATGAGCAGTTGCTAGAGGAGTCCCAAATGAGGCACATTACCTGCATTAGCTTCGCTAACTAGCAGTTATCAGATTAGTGGAACCCTGCCCATCACTGACAAAAATAATGCATTAGCCAAACAGGTCCGTTAACGGTAGTAAAATAGTCCTAACATCACTGCTTTGTGTCACTGCTGTTACAGTTCCAGGTGTCTACTCCAGTTGGGGCCAGTGGGGTCCCTGCAGCACCACCTGTGGACAGGGGCTCCAAGAGCGAATCAGATTGTGCAATAATCCAGCCCCAGGCAATGGTGGAGCACCATGTCAAGGAGCAAGCACTGAAACGAAGACCTGTCAATCTAAGCTTTGCCCTGGTACCTCAGCCTTTCTGCTTAACATACACACACACCATAGATAACTTTCCTGATGGGAAATACCAGTGCAACTTTACAGTCATATTCTGTTTGTAGCTGGTTTGAGGCAAACCAGTCCATGTTTATCATTTCATCAGTAGAGTCATAGTTTAGTTGCCTTAATATCCTGTGCTGACTAGCAGGGTCTTCAGGTTTCAGTTGAGTTGGGATTTTGTGTTGCTCATCTCCTTCTGGTGCTAATTCCTTGTAGGGGAGGTGCCCAGGAGGGCTCGGGGCAGCCTCATTGGCATGGTGAATGAGCAAGAATTCGGCGTTGCCTTCCTGGAGGCCAACATCACGGAGAAGAAGGAACAGGGCAGCAGCATTTTGGAGGGACACATAGAAAACGTGCCTACCAGTGTGGGTGAGCATGTGGCCTGGGGCAGGGGGTCGGCGTCGGTGTAGGGCCTCTTCTCACTGAGCTTGCATTCCAGGGCCTCTACTGCGAGTGCTGGTCTCTGTCTTCGCCCCTATCTACTGGACCACCGTATTGCAGATGGCTGCTACCCAGAACGGCTTTTCCCTGACCCAGGGTCTGTTCCGGCAGGAGTCCCAGCTGGAGTTTGAGTCAGGTGACCCCAGACCACAGCCTCTCTACACCAGGGGTGGCCAATCTTATCCTTCAAAAAGCCAGTGTGTATGCAGGTTTTTGAGATAACCTTTAGGTGATGACTCTTTAGCCAGTCAGTCCTCTAATTAGTTATCTAATTAGGGAGTTGCAGTGAAACCCTCCATACACAGTGGCCCTTTCTGGATTAGATTGCTCACCCTTGCTCTGCACCATGGCTGTCATACCAAGCGTCTACGTTTTAATGTAGAATGTCTGAGTAATGTAGTGTATAGTTCAGTTACTGCCTCTTAGCAACAACTGAGAACCCAGAACTGATTCCCAAACATTTGGATTCTACTCATTTAGCGGGGGGGGGGGGATTCAGTGTACTAACCCACTGAGCAGCACACAGCCCCCAACCGATTACTGCTGATTACACTCATAGCTTATCCACATGGTCACTATCGTCCACTTTGCTTTCATGATTCTTTGGATATTTTTTGTAGCCCACCTAGAATGAGCCAGTCATTAGCAGCCTATGATGCTAACTGTTGGTATTCCATGTTCAGGGGAGATCCTGAGGCTGACTCACGTGGCCAGGGGCCTGGATGCTGAGGGAATCCTCCTGGTGGACATTGTCATCAATGGCTTTGTTCCTCGGATCCTCTCTGATCTGCCTGTCAGCTTGCAGGTGGGGACCATGTGATGGACAGTGTTCTGCTTTCAACCCGGATCGCCATCAAATATTCTTTTTTTTTTTTTTCCTTTTTAGAATTTGCCTCAAGTTTGTTTGAGTCCTGCATACTCTGAGGGACTCTATGTTACAACTCCAACTGAGATATAGTCCCAAATATTCCAGGATTGGTATTAAAGTTGAACACAAGAAATCATTACTTTCTCCTGTGCCTGTGAATTTCCAGGCAAACATGGAGATGAGTATGTAAATCATAAAAATTTGACTCAAGAAGAAAATAAAACAATTTATGGTATTTTTTGTCCTGCAGGAATTTGATGAGTCATACGTACGTACAGGGCCCGGGCAGATGTATGCCTGGTCTTCCCAAAGTCACCTGCAAGGCGGTGCTCCTTTTCCGCTGCGCTGCAACCACACGATGGTGTACGAGGAAGGCCCCGAGCGCCAGGGGCCACTGCTGCAGCTGCTAAGAGTGTCCGGCATTAGTGGGGCTTACAGTTGGACAAGCCTCAGCCTGGACTTCCAGCTCACCGTCTCGCTGATCCTACCCGGTTAGTGCCGACCCGCTTCCCGAGACCGGGAGGTGTGTGTGGGTATTTATCCTGCTGAACCCGCTCCTAACTCAAAAGTTTCTGTGCAGATGGCGAAGGAGAGAGTTGCCCCAAAGGGTTTGTCCTGGATGCAGCCTCATTCTGTGCAGGTAAGCCAAGGGCTACAAGTTGTACCTTTGTATATAGTTAGTCCCTTCAGGGGTCAGTGTTCGGCTTTCACAGATAACATTAGCATACCTTGATGCAAGTCCTTAGTAACTGTGTCAAAACATAAAAAAAGGTTTTGGTATGAATTGTGTTATTTTTATAACTTAAATACAATGCAGTTCTTAGTAACACTTTACTTAAAGCACTTGTGTGTAATGCATTATACATACCATCAAAATGCATTCATAAAGTATTATAAACACAGTTATAACTATGTTATAAAAACACATAACACATTATAGCCACTGTTATTATCATTATGAATTCACTATGAAGCTCTAATATGTAATGCACTATAAATACCTTCACAATGCATTATAATGGCTTATACTGACCATTATAATGCATTATGAAGGCATCTGTAGTGCACTATGATGAGTGCTTTAAGTAAAGTGTTACACAATTCTTTATAATGTTAAATATGTTATGGAGGGGCATGGCGAAGGACGAAGGGATAATCCACATAACGGCTTAACATTATATCTTTATTTTATGAATATATGTTGTTTATTTCATCCATCTATCTATCCCTCCATCCATCTTCTGTAACTGCTTGTCATATTCAAGGTTGGTGGTTATTTCAATATTTTAATAAAAAGTTTTTCAATGTGCAGAGCAGGAGCATAGCTAGAAATTCTGGTCCCCCTGACAAAATGTCACCTTGGGTACTAGCACAGTTTACGTATAATTTCATGTATTCAAGGGCCCTTGTCATACACGAGCCTCCTAAGTCTGCCAGGGTATGCATGCCCTGCTGCAAGTAAACATCTTTTTAGCTGCAATTTCTGCTCCACTGATGACCTACTTTCCACAAGCCTCTGGGCTTTGCTGAGGTCGTGACAGAGACATCCATTAGCGCTAATGCTTAAGGCGGGGCAGGTCACTCTACGACGCTATCAGCTCAAGCCAAAAGCATTTTGCCGTGGCAGCAGTGTGCCGCTAACTGGATATGCAGGCTGTGCCCGTGAGGTCACTGGTCCAAATGCCAGGGGCGGCAATAAAAAGCACGTCATTTGCAGTAAATGCGTTTGCTGAATAAGTAAAATGTCCAGATGTACTATGACGTCACCGAGCTGCTCGTCTTGCTTCCAGATGAGGACGAGTGTGTCTCTCAGACCCCCTGTGAGCACTCCTGCCAGAACCTCATAGGTGGCTTCTCATGTGCCTGTCCCTCGGGTTTCACCATCTCCCCCGTGTCCCACACCTGCCAAGGTGAGGCGCAGAGCGTCAGGCTGCAACATGCCACGCCTCATTTCAGCTGCTGTGCTGCTCCTAGGCGGACCGGTCGCTGAGTTAGGTCTACTGCCATACAGAAGATGCTTATTTCAGTAATGCTGTATTTTATTGTAATCGCATTCGTAAAACTAATAACTAATTAACTGGTCCAAAAGAGAAACGCATCAGAAAGAGTAACAGATCATGAGAGTGGGGTCTGGAGTTTCCTGTGAGCCAGATCGCATTAGATGCTGGATGATTACCACTTTGTGGTCAATTCTAGTGTTGACATGAGGACAGTTTGTACTAAACTGTTAACTAAGTTATCTAGTTTATCCAGTGAGCGTCTGCAAGTAGCCTGAAAGGAAAGTGGTTGTCATGTGTGTGACATAAGCGGTTATGGGTGCCCACTCACCTTGTCCTGTGTGCATGGGCGTCGCTGCCATTAAATCTGAGGGGGATGTGTCCCCCTTACATTTCATAATTATTTGTTTGGACCCCCCCCCTCCACATTTAACATTAAATATTAGTTTTATGCCAGTGTGTCCCCCCCACATTCAAAATGCTTCTGACGCCCCTGCCTTTGTGTGACATCATTGTGTGTGGTGTCACTCCCACAGACATCGATGAGTGTGACCAGGGCTCCCACATGTGTCAGTACAACCAGCAGTGTGTGAACACCGAAGGGGGCTATCGCTGCCAAGCCCAGTGTGGCCCCGGGTTCAAGCCCAGTGTCGCCGGAAACAGCTGTGAAGGCAAGGGTCCATTTAGCAGCCACGCTGGCGGGCTGCTCCTCAGTCAGATTTATGGGTCTGTCAGGCATTCGGGGCAGGCGGACCGTAAGACCAGCCGTGTGGATCACATTTGACATGTTAAAAATTATAAAATTCTGGTGCTTGAATATGTTAAGAGATAAGAGATGAAAAAAAATTACAGTGGTATTCAATTCTTGAACTCATTAGAACTCGAATTTCTTAAAAATTGAACGAACCAATTCGACAAAAAAAATAACCTAGAACTTGATCTGAATCTCAGAAGTTGAACCGAGAACGCCAACCTAAGATAACTTGTAGGCGCGGGGAAATGAGTCACGCGGCACGTCTCTCAGCGGAAACAAAGGGTAACGCTTCAGTCTCAGCCTCGCATTCGC
>JAOYFF010000041.1:2905277-2918482 GCA_025773925.1 Cryptomyrus ogoouensis | reverse complement strand
ATTGGTAGATGGAATGAAAAATGAAAAACTGTGACCATATAAATATGATGCAGTGCCTATGCAGAGTTGACGGAAATAAAATAATTAACTATTATTAACGCTCTGGGGACGAGGGCATCGTCGACCGCGTATCTTTCTCGTGTATTTCAGTTTATATCTTGCTGAAATCATGAAAAAAAAACACTGACTAAATCCATAATCTATCTTCTTTTCAAAACTTCCATTGTCGGAAGTATTGAGTTTTTAAAATTAGGTTAAATCGGCAAAAAAGCAAACCACGTCACCTTTCTTTGTTTTATCTGCATCAGTGGCGTATAGTACTGCTCTCAGCTGAAGATCACTATTCACGTTCTAAATAGGTCAGGTTTGAACTGGCGACCATATGATTACAGGCATAGGCCACTGAGCCATGATCACAGGTATGAGAATCACTGCTGAAAGTGGCAACACTGGCGCAAAACTTCAGCGGCAGCGACGTATCCGTGTGCCATTTTGTAGCCAATCAGTGTAAACACTACCCAGACATGTGCTCTTGTTTATTTCAATCACAATGGGCATATTCACATATTTCTTTACCCAATACTAACTGTCGGATTATCATGTTATTATCATGCGAATAGCGCGATTTGCAAGTGGGTGGGCGATCAGAGCTGCTTCGAGACGCAGACGCTTAAGTCAGTCACTCTTGTTATTTCTATTCGTATCATGAAGCTGTAAAAATATATTTAGTTTCTACCTATGTATATTTGAAAAGTAGACCGTCCAAGGTTTCTGAGGGTGTTTTTAAAATGTGTATATGACAAAAACTCGCACAGTTTTTTAAATGGTTTGGCGAAATTTCTGTCATTCCACCGGCGGGATAGCCGACGCCAGAGGGTTAAATTAGTAATTTTTTTTAACGCATTATTTTTTTTCAAATTAATTAATCGCAATTAGTGCGTTAAATTCCCAGCCCTAGTTTAAATGCTAAAAAAAACATATTTCGTGTAATTTTTTGGGGCCGGGAACCAATTCAATTATTTCTTATGTGGAAAATTCTATCAGAACTCGAACTTTTTAGGATTCGATCCGGAGTTCTGAACAGATTAATTTCGAGTTCTGAGGTACCACTGTCCATTTAAATTAAAATCTTTGGGAAAGGTGAAAATGGCTGTGCAAACTGAAAACACATACTCACACAAAAGATGTTGGTTAATTTTTTTCATGAAAGATAAATAAATGAAAACTGCTTAGGCACTTAATCAGCGTTGCTAACCTCTGAACTGCGTGTTACAGATGTGGACGAATGCCAGGAGTCTTCCATCTCCCCCTGTCAGCAGAAGTGCCTGAACACCTTGGGCTCCTTCCGATGTGCCTGCCATGTGGGCTACCAACTCTCCGGTTCACGCTGCCTAGGTTAGCATCGCTAGGTTAGCGCACTGCTTTAGCATTAGCCTTGTGTCACAGGGTTGGTGTTAAGCTAGCATAGCTGCGTTAGTGCTAAGTTAGTATATTTTGATTTGCATTACCTCAGGGTAGCTATGTTAGTACCCTGTTAGCTATGTTGGGGGGCAGCATGTGGCTCAGTGGGCTAAACCTGTGTACTTGAAATCACAAGGTCACCAGTTCAAACCCCGCTTCAGCGTGTCTGTGCTGCCCTTCACGGACAATTTACTCTGCAAAGAGCAAGTTGAGGGAGGCATAAAAACAATTTCCCCACAGGGATCAATAAAGTATCTTCTATTATTATTATTACAATGGAATTGCTGGAAGAGCTGGGAGACAAAAGAAACATAAAATATAGCCTACTCAGTATTACTACCTGTTTGAGGAAGGGGTGGAAGAACATAAATGAAGTTAGGAAGCAGGAGAATTACACTATATAGATAGAATTGAAGGATTTCCTAACAAAAATGAGACTGATACCAAATCATGTGACTAAGAAATATTAATGAAACTGTGAAAACAGTCTTCATTCAATTTAAGATTTCAACCAGTGAGCACTTCATTAATGCACAACTAGCAATCATTTAGCTCAACAACAGTTCAGTCATTTCTGTACTCATGCTGTGTGCAGTTTACTGAACTTGCTCTAAGAAAAGAAGTAATGATACACACATTGGGTTTATCCAAACAGGTGCATCCTGGGCTCACTCTTCCCCACAGACTAGCTTGCTGTGGTACTATCAGTGATGCCTCTAGTGAGCTGATTAAAGGCTCAGTCTTAATCACAGAAACCAAACATGCCCAGATCCAGTGTTCTAACCCAGGGGCAATTCTAAGGAAGCCCCCCCATTTGCTGGGGGTGAATATATATGTCCAACTGTAACAAGGTTTTAGACATTTTTGTCATGGTGGCTTAAACAAAAAATAGGGATCTAGAAGCACCTATGTTCTGATCTTTAACCTTCTAGAGCATTAATTCCCAACCCGGTCCTCTGGTATCCACAGGTGGTCAATTCTCACCAATGAAGGAATTACAGTTCTGAACTAAGATCTATTTTTTTAAATCTTTTCATCATCTTGAATCTTGGTCATTCATTGTGAGACATTATTTATTCCCATTTAATTTCTGCATATCCTGCAAATTCCTTTATTTTTAGTGGGTTTATATGTCTGATAATTTAATCATGTGTCATTAAACCAGTGACATGACTCCAGTGATAACCGTGATCTCCCCATGTGCCTGTACATGGCCAGACATCAACGAATGCACCCGCGATGTGTGTCCAGCCCACCAGCAGTGCCGCAACACCGACGGCAGCTACCAGTGCTTCGACGGCTGCCCCGCCGGCATGGTACAAGTCGAGGATGGGGCGTGTGTGGGTGAGAGGCCGTCACCCTGCCATTTGTAACTGTGTAGTGGCCTCTTCAGGTGGGAACCGTCAGAGAAGCAAACTTGAAGTACCAGTTTTATTGAACAAAGACGTTGATAAAAGTGACACTCGTTCTGAGCGAAACTGCACAGTTAAATCGTCATGTATACTAAAATTAACAAAAAAAAAGACATCTACTACAAGCCATTTTACAATATAGAATATCTGTTTTGAAGTATTTGTTACAGTAGTGAGAGAATCCAGAGAATTAAGAAACAGTCTTTCAAAATAAAAAGACATTGAAGACAGAGTGAATACATTATGTCATTTAGAGTTGAGAAGCCTGGGAATTACAGCAAGAGTATCTTTATGCAATAAACCTTACTGTGCAAGACTGACTCAAGACCCTAAGATGCCCATGGTCAAAGTAAACTAGTAGAAAAAAACAAAGCCAAACTGAATTTTAGTGCCTTTACTTAGGATACTGAATACTTTGGATATTCCTGATTTTACACTTGGAATAAAAGGTTTTACCAACAGCAGTGTGGCACTCAGAGAGTGGGCTTTCAGAGCTGCACATTTCCCAGCACGCCACTGCCAGCGGATCCCTCAGCAGTGTGCCACATGAGCACCATTAGTGATCTCTCATCCCCTCTCTGTGCTGCAGATGTTGATGAGTGCCAGGATGGCAGCCACATGTGTCGCTACAGCCAGGTTTGCCAGAACACAGTGGGGGGGTACAGCTGCCTGTGTCCCCGAGGATACCGGTCCCAGGGGCTTGGCCGCCCGTGTCTGGGTGAGAGATCATTCACAGCCGATCGATCACACTTAGGCGTGCCACCTTTGTGGAAACCAGTCATCGATGATTTTGTCGATTTTACTTGTTTATTGACTTGTGTTTTCACATCTCAGACATCAACGAATGCCTTCAGGTTCCCAGTCCTTGCGCCCACCAGTGCCGCAACCTTCCAGGCAGTTTCCGGTGCCTGTGTCCGCCAGGCGCCGCCCTACTGGCAGATGGGCGTTCCTGCGCGACCTTGGAAAGGGGGCGTGTCCCCAGTAATGGCACCCGGGTCCTGGCACGGCTGCGGCCCCAGCTGGTGTCCGGCCTGGGTCAGCCCGTCCTCACACGTCTGTCCATCCTGCCTGAGCAGCAGGGAGGCACCTTGGTCACTGGGCGTGGCTGCCCGCTGGGCTACCACAGCAAGGAGGGGGCATGTGTGGGTGGGTGCCTTGCCACATATTCACATATGTTCAAATGTATCACTACCCTTACTCATTTTTTGACAGAATCACATGTTTCTATGAAATTACCCACCATTCTGTACTCCATATTCCATAGAGCAGATACCGTGCATTTGATTTATGATAAAACAATTGAAAATGACAAGGATAAAATGATTAGCACCCTATCAAAGTTAAAACAAATTATCGGACAGAAATGATAGCTCAAGCAGACTATTTTCTTTAGTTAGTATCACAGATGTTTTCAGTCATTTATCCAGCCACTCAGCTGTTTGAATCGGGAGAAGTACTCAGTCAACTGTTTTGTGTGATTGTATGTATCACACTGAACATGGACAAAAGGATAAGCAGAGAGTTATCTGAGGAAAAAAGGAAGAGGGTGTCCCCAGGAAGAACAAAAAAAAAAGATCTTTAGCATCCAAAAAATTGCACATTTATGTTTTATTTTAGTAACTCAACAAGCCGTTTCTCTATCAAACGCAGCAGAGCAAAATATGCAGCCTCGTGGAATCCCAAAGCTAAAAACTAGAAATGTATAATGTGCTGTCATATTTTAAATTCAAATGAATGCTCTTACCTTCACATTTATTCATGGTCTCCTGGGGACAGCCCACCTCCTCCAGACATATTCATCAATCCTTGTCAAGCTTGCTGCATTGAGTGTGCTGTTGGCAAGTTGCCTATCTTTGAAATGTGTGTCATGGGATACATTTGGTTCAGGCTCTAGTGCTGTAACAACTTTATACAGGGCAAAAAGGCACTTCATACTGGACTGAAAAATGCATTTAATCAAGCCTAAATTAATTAAGTCTCCTCTCTGCCCTCTGTTCTCATCGGTCCATGAAGCTCCCTCCTCCACATTCTCATTGGTCCATAAACAACCCTGCCCTGGGCACTCATTGGCCTGTGATCCATCTTGCTCTGAGTCCTCATTGGTCCTCATTCTTGTGTCCCCTTCCCCTATGCAGACGTAGATGAATGCCAGCTGTGGAAGCCTTGTCAGCATGAGTGTCGGAACACCCTGGGCAGTTTCCAGTGCCTGTGCCCCCTAGGCTATCAGCTGCTGCCCAATGGGAGGAGCTGCAAAGGTGCAGATCTTGCATTGTCCATTGGTGGAGGCAGTGTGGAGACAAGGGTGTGCTCCCTGTGTCCATCTGAAGCTCTCCCTCTTTGTCCCTAACAGACATCGATGAATGCACCGTGCAGGGCATTCAGTGTGGCCCTAATCAGATGTGCTTCAACACTCGAGGGGGGTACCAGTGTTTGGACACCCCCTGCCCCGCCTCGTACCAGACAAGAGGGGCCCCAGGGTAGGTAGTGCAAGAAGTTTCTTCAGTGCTGTGAATATTGTTTTAACCACACCATGACATGGTTCATAACTTAGACTATGAACAATGAGGATTAATGAAACTAAATATGCCCAAAATTTCTAGAATTCACAACATATGTACTGATTATTATATACTATTTCCTAGAGCAGCGAGCATGTGTTGTCTGTTATGTTGCTGTTGTGACCATGCAGTTAGGGGGGTGTCACAATCACCTGACTGCCTCCTTCCTTCTTGGACAGGACTTGTTACCGAGCCTGTTCACTGGACTGCTCCCCAGGGGGCGCCCCACTCCTGCTGCAGTACAAGCTGCTGACCCTCCCCCTGGGGATCCCAGCCAATCACAATGTGATACGCCTCTCCGCCTTCTCAGAGGGTGGGAGGCTACAGGAGCGCACGACTTTCACCATTCTGGAGCAGGGAGGGGGTGGCGAAGGTGGGGACGAGGCCATTCCCGTGGGAGGGCCGCAGTTTGGGATCAGAGACGAGGCCGGGCGTGGCATCATATTCACTGCGCAGCCGCTGGACTCGCCCGGGCTGGTCCGCCTGCGTGTGCAGGCCACCACATTTTCCGCGCAGGGCCACATCACCTACCAGAGTGTGTTCATCATCTACATCTCCATCTCCCGCTACCCATATTGAGCCTGGTCCCACTGTTGGACTTCACGTCTAACCCATCTGAGAGTCTAGCTACCAGACCAGATGCTGAGAGCACGTTTCTTCAACCAGACCCACAAAAACAAATGCAGCGCGATACTATCAAGCAGAATATAAACAGTGAATAATTCTCTACTGGACTGATCTCAAGGCATTGAGAAGCAAAAATTAATAGTGGGAAGACTTTTTTTCTAATTTTATTTAAGTAGAGTTGTGCATCTCACTTAGTACATAATATTGCCATTGTTTTGTGGGAATGCCATGGAATTGCTAGATGTGAAAATGTTTTACGTTAGTTAAGAAACCTTTTTACAGTTCTTTTTTTTTGTTCTTTGGGGATCAGTATTGCAGTGTCACATTACAGTAAAATTATAATTGTTTTATGTTTATTCAAAAGAGCAGCTGACTAATATTGTCACTGAATTATGCTATTTTTGTCACAAGTAAAATTGAACTATATTTAAGGGTAAAAAGCATTACTTTTTATATTACCATAAGCAAATTGTGTATTTTTAATGAATTTGTCTTTGTACTGTGTTAAAGCATTTGAGCTGGATTGACATGTAAAGGGATAATCAACTGCAATTGTGTTTTGGCTGTATTACTGTATTACTCTTCGACTTGGAGTTAACCACGTAAAATGTTCAGATGTGTTTTGCATCATTAAAACATTTTATTTTTGACAATTTGGGAATCTCTTTTAACATAAAATCCATATTACAAAATGTACTGGATGAGTGTAAATGATGCAATACACGTTTGTTCCATTTTTTGTAATTCAAAAATGATTACATCCCTAAGCGTGAATCAAACTAGGGCCACGTTGGTGAGAGTACTGAATCCTAACCAGTAAACCACTACAGAACTAAATAAGATGTTAGTTTAATTCAAACAGTAGTAAAGTGAAGTTAGTGTTAGAACTTCACACCATCACAGATGAGACAGAGTACTTACACTTTTCAAACTAAAACACTAACATATTTTAAATGTACAACAGCAAAAACAAGTGTTCCCTGACCGGGAATCGAACCCGGGCCGCGGCGGTGAGAGCGCCGAATCCTAACCACTAGACCACCAGGGACTTAATTAATGAAACCCCTGCAAAGACCAGAGTGGAATATATTAGAATCGCATTCTTCGGTATTGCTATATTTTATTATAAATATAACTAATTGATAAGAACACAAATTTGCGCAAGGAAATAATAATACATGAATGGAATACACCATCACAAAGAATAAGTTTACAGTTGCTGAAGTACGTAACATTATTACATACTTAATATTATGGCTACTATCATTACTCCCTGGTGGTCTAGTGGTTAGATTTCGGCGCTCTCACCCCCGCGGCCCGGGTTCGATTCCCGGTCAGGCAATAGGTTCTACAGATGGCAATTAACAAAGTGGTTAACCCCAGAGGGTTACCTCCTAAAAGCTGGTACTGTAGTTCAATGGTCATCGACTAAAGTAGTCCAACACCTTTGCTACAGAAGAAGACCTTTGAATAGAGGAAACTGTTTAACTGTCTATTTCGGTTGTGACGACATCTGCTGGGTGGGGTACAATCTACTAGATTTTTAAGTGTAATCATATTTCCCGTTGCTGGAGATATACGTTATCCTATTAAAGAAGTGTTCTTGTGTACACAACGTGGTACCACCCGATTTTAACAAATATGATTAATGTTAGAAATTAATCAGAAATTTAGTGATTTCAGAAACAACTCAATTTCCAAATCAGTGAACCCCCCCCCCCTCCACCACCACCACCCCAGACTCTGAAAAACCCCTGTGGACGGTGCCTGTCTCCCTCGCATGACCTGTCAAACTCCCACTGTCATTTGATTGAAACCTTCCCTCAACAAGAGGTTTGTATAGCCTACTTATGACCGACAGATTATTCGCATTTTTCATCATCATGCCAAGAAGTCGAAGCCCAACCCCCGTACCCGCCAGCTCGCGTTCGCCTGCGCACCGGCATCCGCGATCTTAGACACTCCAGACACTTCACAGCTGTCAGCCGCCGGAATCGGTCGGACGTCGGCAGTTTTAGGCGACGACTCGCCGAATCCATCCAGTTCCTGGACCGAGACTTTTAACCGGAACAGGATCCTACCGAGTCATTACGGCGTGCCAACAAGACGACCATCTCGTCGCGATGGCGGACACACGATTCCCTGCTCCTCCCTGCCGCCGTCCAACTCCAGCCTCTTCCTCCGGATGACTTCCTGTCTCCGCAGGCATTAGAGACAGGCCTGAAGTTGGCTCGCCGGGCAGCAGGGCCATTCCGTAGCTTTAAACATAAGCGAAGTAAAAGAGCAAAACACAAGCGACGAAGCCGGCCGTACGCGCCGCCTTTATATTATTTGTTCGCCTAGCTGGTTGTACTTTTTTGCGGAAAGGCGGGTTAACCTTAGTGTTAACAAACAAAAGCGGCCTAGATTAGCCTAGCCTAGCATACTTTAGCGTCGCCCACTGGTCCTCGCGAGTCCCGCTTCTGTTAGCCGCGCGCGACTCTTCTGTCTTTGGGTCACTCGGACAGCCGTCCGACTTGCTAGCCAAGCTGACAGATGGTTTTCAATAATAATAATAATAATAATATTATCAATAAGAATAATACAAGGTGTGGAATTTTGGGACCCGCCGACAGAAAGCTAGCTGCATTCCGGTTTGTGTTGTCGCCCAGTGCGTTTTTTCCGTGCGTTTAACGGTTATGCATTTTAACAAGTGTTAGCAGGACCGCTTACCTGACAGCTAGATTAGGTTGGCTACTTTTGGAGATAATTTGCTCAGCAAGCTTAATATCTCATTCTGTGTGTATTTTACCTAGAAACGCCCAGCCATGATACTTTCACGGCTCGTATTTATGGCGGGGGTTGAGTCTGGTTAGCCGTCTTGCTCCTGTAACCTTCCCGCGGTTCAGATCTATGTCTGGAAATTGTCCACTGTCGTCGACACGGGTTCCACGGGAAATGGTAAGACGGTTTTTAACTGGTTGGTTGCTTATCCCGTCGCCAGACAGGTGTAAACCAGCACGGCTGTGGTTATATTTGCGTAACCCGGGAGGAGGCAGCGCTGCCCGGTTTAATACTAGTGTCTGCTAGCTAGCGGTTTACCTGTCACGAACTAGGCGCAGCTAGTTAGCTACCTTCCCTCTGACACCCTAACCTGTCACAATCACTTTGCAGCCGGTCTCACAGGCTTTGCGCTGTTTAAACTATTTGATTTGCATAGCGCCTCAGTTATGTGTTGTATATAAGCGCGATACTGCATTGTATCCATAGATTACGGTTTTGGGTAGGTGAGTTGAGTTAAGACAAGTCACTAAGATGACACGGCAGCCGGATGACTAACCAGATAGTTGGCACGCCGGCTGTCAGTATGCACTCGCCGCCTGGGCAGAGCAGCCCTAACCCCACGCCTCCACCTCCCCTGCTGGAAAATTTCAAGTTGCTTCCTCGCCTCGCCGTTAAATGTATGCTTCCGCGTTCAAGTCCCATTTCCACGAGCGGGCAGTTAATATCTCATTGACCGTGGTGAGTCAACCTCAGACATCTCCAACTCTGAGGAGGTCTGTTTATGGAGGCGCCCGTATGCTGTCTTTAATCTCGTCCCCCATAATAGACAAACCCAGGAATCAAATAATAGTTTTTCATAGTGATAATCGTGATAGTAGTTTTTTTGTGATAGTAGGAGATTGATTTGTTTCGAATTGCTTCTGTTCTTTCTGATGAAACCTTTGAGAAAATGGGATCCTAAGGAATTGTTCACTCTAATTATTGTAATTTCATGTTCGAACTGCTGTTAGTCTTGCATATATATGATGCTAAATATGAAGGTGATTTGTACTTGCACATCTTAGTGATATATTCCTGTTTTCTATAGCTAAACATTCCCATGAGCTCATGGAGAAGAAGGCCTTTGAGGGGTGGCTGGAGACGGTCTCCGCCTCCTTTCTCACACTGACAGACCAGCAGAAGAACCAATCGTTGGACCACCTGATCAGCCTGAGTGGGGCAGCACAGCTACGGCACCTGTCCAACAGCCTGGAGACTCTCCTGAAGCGTGACTTCCTCCGGCTGCTACCGCTGGAGCTTACCTTCTACCTGTTACGCTGGCTGGACCCCAAGACCCTGCTCACCTGCTGCCTGGTGTGCAAGCAGTGGAACAAGGTGATCAGTGCCTGCACCGAGGTGTGGCAGGGTGCATGCCGCGAGTTGGGCTGGCAGATCGACGACTCCATCCAGGATGCCACCTACTGGAAGAGGGTCTACCTGAAGGCCAAGCTGAGGATGAAGCAGCTGCGAGACCAAGAGGCATTCGAGACATCATCCCTAATTGGTCACAGTGCACGTGTCTACGCCCTGTACTACAAGGACGGCCTCCTTTGCACAGGTCAGGTCTATCAGTCTACCATTGAAGAGGAACTAGCTAAAATCAGTGCCCTTTTTAACTCCCTCCCCACTAGTTTTATGTCAACTGTGTTTTGCATCCATTTCTTCAGCAGAATCCTGCCTAGTCAGCAGCATGTAGAGATCATGCCCTCCTCCCTGTTCAGATTCCTTTTGCTCTGCCACCTTCCTTTGGTCACACTGATCTGTTAGCTTCAAGGGCAAATTCTGCAATTAAAATTGAGTTTGTCACCCTCAGTGAATGACTACTAATGTGGCACAGTAAAACATAGGGAAGGGCCAGAATCTGTGTACTGCTCTCATTACAGGTCAGACCAGCCCAGTTTCAGCCTAAAGCTCTGTAATTTGTAAATACATTAAAAGTAAAATAAATTAGTATAATTTAGTTTATTTTGGTTCATATAATATGTAGCACTTAATCTGAGACTTTTATCATACTGTTAAATTTACAGGTCAGACCGGCTTTTTGGATTATGAACCAATATAATAATTAAAATATCACAATACAGGAACATTATTTTTGAATCTAATGCAACAGCAATATTGTAAATTCTGTGTTCAAGGATACTTTGTACATATTTTCCAGTTCATTTTTGATGGGTCTGATTATTGACCAGTTACTAAATAGTAATAAAAAACTGAAAATAATTAAATCAGAATAAGCTTTATTGGCCAAGTATGTTTACACATACAAGGAATTTGTTTTTTTGTCGCTCTCAGTATACTTAAACAGAATGGACATATTTTAAAAAACAGGACTACAAAACAAACAATTAAGTACAATGGATGCTTGGTGATAGCAGATATTTTCACAAGTATTGTCCTTGACACTTGTATTACCTGCATGGGACTTCTTTTTGGAAATTTGGTTTTTTATTTTGTGGTCTTCCAAAAAGATCTGGCTAAATCTGTATTATATGGTTTGGCAAGTGGAACACCTGCTGAAGATAGCATAGAACAAGATTTTGTAGATTCTTCCAGTTCTGTCTGAAAAGGCTGCAAAAAATGTTGAGTGTATAGTTAAACTGTAACACCATTTTTGTTGTGGAGCAGGCTCTGACGACCTCTCTGCAAAGCTTTGGGACGTTTGCACCGGGCAGTGCATCTATGGCATCCAGACACACACGTGCGCCGTGGTGAAGTTCGACGAGCAGAAGCTGGTGACAGGGTCCTTTGACAACACCATTGCCTGCTGGGAGTGGAGCTCAGGGGCCAAGATCCAGCATTTCCGTGGTCATACTGGTGCTGGTAAGTGTGATATTTGACTGTTTTTTCCAAACATTCACCCAGCTTATATTTTGGTGAAATGTCAATAGTCTATTGCAGTCTTTCCCAACCCAGTTCTCAAGGATCCACAGACGGTCCACCTTTTTGCTCCCTCCTAGCTCTCTGCCAGACACTCCACAGTTTTGCTCAGGGAGCTATGAGGGCGCAAAACCATGGACCATCTGGCAGCGACCTGGGATGGGGTAAAAACGTGGGCCGTCTGGCAGGGAGCTGGGAGGGAGCAAAAACGTGGACTGTCTGTGGGTCCCTGAGGACTGGATTAGGAAACACTGGTCTGTTGTAAGGCACAAAATACATCGTCAAATACATATATTTTTAGATATGTCTTATGGTTGAAAACAGCCCATATTACATAAACATTTTTTATGGTGAAGAATTCGTTAAATTTGTTGAGGAAAAAGTAATAAACTTTGCATGATAACTCAAAGAACGCTGATACTTTTTATCTCACCAGTGTGTTGAGAATATTGAAAGAAAACAAAATAAATTATTAGGGCTGCAACTAACGATTATTTTGATTATCAATTAATCTGTCGGTTATTAACATATATTTTTTTTGATTCATTGATTATTTTTCTAACGTGAGAGACAGCGTAGTATGAGTATGCACAGAAGCACAGTAAATAAAACATACATAATCTTTTTAAGTTAATGAGTGCTGATCTAACAAAGCACAATGAAATTAAATAAATGGACATTGTGTGATGCTGCCAAGTGCTGAGAATAAAAGGGAAGTGCAGTTAATATACTATTTGTCCAGATATTACTAGAGTTGTAGTCAAGACCACCTAAACCGAGACCAAGTCCTGACTGAGACCAGAATGTGTCGAGACAGAGACAAGACCAAGACTCTGAAGGGCTGAGACCAAAATCAGGGCTGGGACTGAAGATTAGTAAATGTACATAATATAATAATTGAAATATTTTAAATGAGATGAACATCAATTGTTGATTTTTTTTCCCCCAAGTAAAATAAAAATAAATAAATGCAGCACTTGAACCTAAACATGCAGCGCAGCAAGGTTTTTGGAAACTTTGTAATTTAGTTCAAATCATGGTGCTTTAGATAATGTATTCAGTACTCCAGTTTTTTAATGTAAAAGCACAGACTATCGCTGCTGCTACTAAGAATATTATTAAATAATTCTCTAATGTTATTTAATGTTGATACACATACGTGACGGGGGGAGAGAGCACGCGAGCGAGTGTGTCTGCATTTATTACGGACAAACAAAGTAAACATTTATTGCGGAGAAAAGGCCATTTCCGCATTTTACGTTAAAAATGAGCCGGCTTGCGCTCTCGTGAAACGGCATACACTTTAGTGACTGAACGGCGCAAATAAGACGATTGGTGAGGAAAAACCTGTGAACAGCAGGTGGCATATTTCGTTTTAAAACGTGTCCGGTTGTGTGCGCATACTACAGTGATGAACTGTAAATAAGATAAATAACATAAGGCTATTTAGTTTGTTTAATAAAAG
>JAOYFF010000041.1:2876681-2888457 GCA_025773925.1 Cryptomyrus ogoouensis | reverse complement strand
GATCACTCTCCAGGAGTTCTACACCTCCAGAATCTGGAAACATGCAGCCATTGCAATTTCCAAGCCCTTCCTTTTGGGAAGCAGAATATAACAATCAGAACTCAAACAACAAGGAAGAAAAAGCAACTTATTCCCTCAAAGAATGTTACTTTGAAGACTAAAATATTTTTTGCAACATATAGTATATCACAAAATATTTATTGCCTTAATTAATATATTTTAAGTTACCAAATTCCCATCCAGGATGTACCTCTGCCTTTTAGACATGGTTTCAAATCCTCGGGGGCAGTTCTTGTGCAGGGGGGCAGTGCCCAAATGGCAACATGCATGCCTCTCCTGTGGCCTCCCTAACATATATATATATATATATATATATATATATATATGTGTGTGTGTGTGTGTGTGTGTGTGTATGGGCTAACATTTTGGGCTAACATAAGCACATTTGCTTGATAGACTCTTAACGCGGGGGCGCCGGGTCGTCGAGACGCTTTAGTTGGTGAAAAGTTAACCACAGAAAGAAGAACAAGTTTGTGGAAGGAAGACAGCCCAAACAAGTGAGTAACATATTTGTAAAACTGATAAATGTGACTGCAAAGCATAGCACAAATAACACCAGTTTTCAAAATTGTCTATTGCTTCTTAATGATTGCAATCCAGTGTAATACTTGACAGTAAAGTAATACTTGGAGGACATTTAAGTCAAATGCATCTGCCCCCCTAACAGAACAAGATTGTTGAGATGGGGAGGATCATCCCTCTCAATAATATCATATAATGCTCGGTTAACAAAAAAAGACAAACGATTAATATCTCTAATCACACAATATTAAGTTTTTTTCTGACAGTTTTCACCTGGAGAAACTATACTCTCCGTTCATGGGCGTCGCCCATAAAATATTAGTTCACCCAGCGCTGTTTCTATTGCTTTGCGAAAGAATCCATTCCACTTGATCGATATGAGAATACACATACCACTGAAAGACCACTCCGGGTTTTGCAGGAAATGGCATCTAATTCATTAAATAAATTCTGGGGGAGGGTCCCCAGACCCCCCCCCCCTTTTTTTCCTCCCCCCCCCCCCCCCCCCCCCCTCCCCCGGGTTTTGGGGGAAAGGGCACTCACATCTTAAAAAAAATTTGGGGGGGGGGGCCCCCCCCCCCCCCCCCGGGGGCCCCCCCCCCCCCCCCCCCCACATTGAAAATGCTTCTGACACCCCTGCCTCCGTTAAAAGGGTTTAGTCTAAACTCCGGATTCGCCTCTGTATGTAACCCTAACTCACTGGAGGCCTCGTATAACCATCAGTTAAACAGAAGGGTCTGTGAAATTTTTGTAAATATTATCTTTTTATTTGACTGTAACTGCAACTAGCTAAGTTAATAACAGCGCAAATGACAACGCTGATAACGTAGACGTACGTATTGTGTCAGTCACAATTCTCGTCACACTGTGTTTGCTGTCAGGGCATAAGAATGAGTAAGAAGCCCGTCAAAAAACGGGGCCGGACCTGGCATTTATTTGGAAAACATCATAAAGTATGTCACTCAGTTACCAGAAACTCAGAATCATTCAGGTCATGAACAGTGCTGGCAGAAAGTCAATTTATTGCTAAGAATAGATTCAGTAAATGCCATGTATTTACCTTTATGGGTGCAGGAGAGTAACTGGGAATCATAGTGGACCCAGAGGTGCGGTCAGAGTGGCGGAATCTCGCGATTTCGGCATAATTTTAATAATTCCCGTAAATTCAGGGTACGTAATGTGGGACGTTACCGCACTTAAATTGCCATGTCAGTAAAATGATGAATGTCACGTTATATATTACATATCATAATTTACTTTATATTTTATAATTTTGTTATATATAATAATTGCAACGGCAATAGTTTACGAATTAAAAAACTAACTGTAAAGCCTACAGCGCGACTACAGAATCGCCCTAATTCAACGTGACGTCACACCTCTGACCCCGTTCCCGACCTTGAGCACACCTCATCCCTTCCTGGGCGTATGTGTTCAGATAATTTGATACTACTTGGTATTGTTCGAAATGCATTTTCGCCTTTTCAATGCGTTCCGTCTGTTTTCCAAGGCTTTTTTTTATATATCTCAAGTATGTATAGTATGTATAGAAACTGTGTTTATTTACTTAGCCTACATACAGATTTTATGTATTTTCCCCAAGTATTTTCTGTTTTTTTTTTTTTGTTTTTTTTTTTTAAAAAGGTTTTCCCCTCAACAACACAAATTCTGGGTTATATAGGATCGTTATATTAGTGCTAAAATGTTCTTTTGAGATCCTTTCACTGTCACAGAGAAACAATTTGAGCTTCCGTAAACCGTGACCCAGGGATCGCATTCCCTGTCACACCTTTTAGGTCTCTTCATAGTGCCATAGCAAGAGCTAGTATCCAGCTTGAGGTTACAGTAATGTATGCAGATTCGCTACATTTGCCATTACTTATTACGTGTCTCAACCCTCTTTTCACGTATATTCATACTTCAACAAAAAGATATTGAATATTTATGCTGTTTTGCCATCCATACATTCATTTTCTGTACCCGCTTATGCAGGGTCATGGGGGGTATCGGAGCCGATCCCAGGGTGAGGTGCCCACAAGTCACATGGTATTATATGATCTTTAACATTTGTAAAAAAAAAAAAAAAAGAAAAGAAAAGAAATACACTTACATGCATTTCTATTGTGGGATAAAAATCTTGAAATACAGGGCCCTTCTAGTTGAAACCATTGCTTATCTTCTTATTACCAGTTTGGACCAAATCATTAAACTATATGCATTGACATGAATGGTTTTCTAAAAATAAAAACACTACAAATTTCAAGTAATCTATGGTATATTTGTATTTCATCCCAAACGATCCGAAGCTCCCTTACAAATACACAGCTCCCACAGTGTCTACTCTTTATATACTTAATGTACTCTATCACTTTGTACATCTAGCTGTATGTTGAAAGTGTTACTTTACAGTAAACAGTAAAAAATGAAAGCAAACACAGTAAATTTCTCTCAAAATGTCAAGTTTTTGTATACATTTAGACTAAGAGTAAAATAAATACATTGTATTATTACAATATTCCAAATGCCAACCTCATTAATCTGAGTCTCAACCAGTAAGCTGAGGAAGATCCAAACCCTCCCCCACCTGCTTCCCAGTACCAGAGTGGGCACCCGGGTGTGAGGGAGCGCCAAGCTCCCCTCTTCTCTAACGGGATTACAAATCTCTAAGGTTGTACCTTGACCCAAGGAAAGCCTGTAGTGGGATAGCCCACGTTTCTCAGTGTGCTGGATTTATCACCGGGTGTCATTTACATACAGCCAGGTAGAACCAGGTATTCCATCACTGAGTAGCAGTGGAATATTCACACAGCAGCAGATGGGCTCCGCTTACCTTGTCCTGAACACATTCAGCGCAACCTGCTGTCTTGGGTTGTTGAGTCTCTCTCGTTGCGCCAGATCCTTGGAACCCGTTTGAGACTCCAAACTGTCAATGGCACCATACGTTCTCAGTAGCTCTCTGCCAGACTGAGGTCTTTATTCAGCAGTTTATTTACTTTATTCACACAGACTTATGCACATGGGTAGGTATCTGATGAGACAAATCGAAAGGCGTTGCCCATTGGCTCATTTTTAGGCATCTCCAGGGACCAATGAGCATAAACTGCCACTTCTTCAGTAGCCAATGAGCATAAACAGTGTTTCATAAGTAAGCGGTATTCTAATTTGACATGAGCTAAAGACCCAGAAGAGCTTCAAGTTACGCCCCATACTTTGTTGTGCTAACAAGGTGATAAGAGAGAGACGATCTGCTGCGGACAGGTTTCACGGTCACAGAGTGGCTCCGACGTGAGCGGCATTGTCAAGATTATGAAAGATTGTTATAGGCGACTGAAGGCCACTGGGTTCGTCACAGGCAGGTCTGCCAGAAGCATACCATATGGAAAAGTTTTTTAAAAGTAACATGACTGTTATGCGTTTTCCCCAAGTCATACAAGCTCTTTATATGACACTCAAAATAAATATACAATGCATATTAACTTAATGTGTCATTGGACATGTATGTCCTTTATTCATGTAACAAACATATCAAATTAATATACTGTCAGACAACCTATATACATGTACAATGAATATTAAATTAATGTGTCATTGGCTGGTAGCTGGTAGAGGTAGCTGGGGAGAGGGAGGTCTGGGTGCCTCTCCTGAAGCTGCTGCCCCCGCGACCCGAACCCCGGACAAGCGGCAGATGATGGATGGATGGATGGATGTGTCACTGGTCACATATGTACTTCATTTGTGTAAAATACATATTAAATTCATATTTTGTCAGTATTAGTTTTTGTGCATAATGAAAATTGCGTCATGGACAGTGGCTCCACACAACTGAAACAAGTGCTTTGAAAACATTGATGCATATTCTGAGAACATAAAATAGTTGAGTTAATCACATTGAATTTTGTGATGAATGGGGAGAGATCATGCATGTCTTTCATTAGAATGATATAAAAGCAATAGAAAATTTTATCAAGAAACAACATACAGTAAACATTTATTTCCTACTAAAGCCATATGTATCACATATGGTAAAATGTAAAGCTCATGAAAAGTTTTATATTTTTCCTATCAGCTTCTCCCTTGACTGCCTTACATGTCAAGTATGTTTTTTTAATATGAATGTGGCCATAATCATACTAGAAAAAACAATGACGTAGTGAGCATATAAAAAGCATCATGTGTTGTCATGTGTAACTGAAATAAGGAACATGCTTGATAACCTTATATGACCAGTGCTGTTTTTGATTTGTGTGGGGTGAAAGGTTGTCAAAGTGAATTGTCGCAATCCTTCATGGCGCACCGGAAGCTATAGCTAATGTGGCCAAACATTCCTTTGCTAGTTCACCACCTTTGCAGCCTAGACTACTGAGCAGATGTCTGACTCTATTCAACGCGGGGCTGGCAATGTCTCCAGGTGCCTGGACAACATACAATATTTCGGAGCAAGCAGACGATGGAGCAGAGCTTCACTATGCCCTCCTCTGTGGGCCACCCAGTACTGTTACAGATCTACACCTTCCTGACTCTGATTCACGCTAAAACTCGGAAGGCTTCTTGGAGGAAACAGTACGGCATCATGGCGCCCGCCTCAGAAAGCCCCATAACTGTGGATGCTTCTCTAGAAGCAGAGTGTCTTCTCTTGAGTAGAGCCCAACAGGAAAGCTTCCCTGATGGGATTGAGACTCCCCGTCTCCACCAGCAGCAATGCACTCACTCTTTCCCCAGAGTTTGATCAGGACAAAGAGGTGATCACAGTTGGGGACTGACTATATGGAGCCGAGGGACTAAAATAGATTATTAATGCGATCCATTGTCATAGATCCAAAGCATCCCACGACCCAAGTCTTCATTGAAGATTACAGCACCACTGGGGGCCAGGGTATGTGCTTGCTGAAATTTGCTCCACTTTTACGTTCTGCAGGGGCATGACACAATATGGGAACACTAACATATCGGAAATGGTCAAACCAGCCATAACTACAGTGGCTGATCTATCAGCTTCCTGTATCTGTTCAAACTATTCTGTTCTATTCTGTCAGAATTGATTGCTTCGGTCCCCTCACTGTAAAGCTTGGATGATGCCAAGAAAAATGTGGAGCATTATTAATGTGTCTCACCACTAGAGTGGTTTATTTGGATGCCTTTTTAAGTATAGATTCAGACACTAAATTATCAAGCAGTTAATTTGTCAACTTTAGATTTTCATTCTAAAATTATTGAGCAGAAGTTCAGATTACTTTGTAGGTAAAACTGAGTTGAAGCTGGTCTGATTGGAATTTTGAAAGACTGGTGATTGTAGTGATATTTCTATCAAATTTGAGTGATCAAAAGCTATTCCTTTAAATAAAGCCAGTCAAAATGTTTATATACTGAATTTCATCACCTTTTAATTTCAGATTTATTTTCAGTGTTTTCTATTTCAGGATAGTTTCTTGAGCCTTGCGTTGATCTCAGTATTGATTGTCAACAAAAAAATCAATTGCGCATTTTATGCCATGAGCTGTTCCTTTGAAGACCTTCTGCCAGAGCTGCCTCACTCTTCAAAGGGGGCTGCAGCGCATGACCAAAGCAAAGGGAGCCTTTGATGGATTCACTGTGTGCACTTGGGGAAGCCTGAGCCAGTGCTTATGCAAACCCAAATCAACCTGGATCACCAGGCCTGTTCAATGTGCCTCCAAAGCAATTTTTGTACATATATAATTTTATGTCAAGTCATGTGTTTTGATTGTTTACTGGTTTATTTGACAGGGACAATGCATATCAATAATTGTGAATGTGCCAGTTAGCCAAAAGGCTAGATTTCACTTATAGACCCTGGGGTTTTTGCTTTGTTAAGAGAAGAATACATACAAAGATAAAACATTCTATATACAATAAAATACAATACAACAAAAACAAGTGAAATCCGGAGCTGGAAAGTTCAGGTCCAGAAAGCACAAATCCAGAGTAAGGTTTTGGTTCAACCAACCGGTTGAGTATGAAGAGTCACAGTCACAGAGTACTCAACTGGTTGGTTGAAACAAAACCTTGCTCTGGATCTGTACTTTCAGTATCTGTACAGCTGAAAGGCAAAGGCACATACAACAATTTAATATTTTTCAGGAAATAAAACAAACCAGTAAAAGACGTCACGTGGGCGATTATCCTCCATTAGTTCTCACACATGCACTTACACTAAGTCGCCCTTCTGAGTTGCCGGTAGCGTGCACAGCCTGTGAGGGACTAACATCTCATCAAAGGTTACACCGTCTTGTATCCCGTGCTCCCTGGGATATGCTGTCAATAATTTACTTCAAAATTTACAGTATACTGCCAGTGAAGTGCTGTAAATAAACAGCTCTTAGCTGTGACATTTTTTATCAAAGTTTACAGTATTAAAAATACAGTAAATATTGTAGTCACACAGTATGATTCTATTCATCTACAATAAAATTATCATTGTTTCTGCAGCTGGTATATAGTACATGTCAGACTACAGTGCCAGCCTGCATATATTTTACAATAAATCACAGTAATCTTTGTCAGTTAATTACATTGCCAGTACTTTAATGCAAACAACTACAGGTGAATCTTACACTGAAACTACAGCTACCATAATTGTCTCATTGCTCTAGAATTCTTCTTGAAATCTTAGTATTAAGGGATGTTTTTTGTCATGAACAATAAACTCTTTAACCAAAGACTAAGCAGTAATTTCTCCACAGTTTCAGGTTGTCACATGGCTAAATTACAAAATACAAAAAAATACAAAGCTGTGGAATCCATGTGCAACACTACAATAATAAAATGAACAAGGTAAAAATATTCTTCATGTTTAGCCAAGAATACTTGATAGTACTTTTAGCAGTTTCAAAACTAGCAGTGATATTTTATCAACTTCTTTTAGTATCAAGAGAACAAAAAAGCAAAGGCCAATACAATATGATAGGGGAGGTTTGTTTGGTTCTGCGGTAATCGCGTTTGCGTGTGGCTCGGCAGGCGAAAGCTCTGTGCCTGTGATCAGAAGGTTGCTAGTTTCAGCCTGACCTTGGTAAAATAACCACATGTCTGTGGGCCCACGAGTGAGGTCCTTAACTGGGAAGTAGCTTCCCCTTTGCTGAGACCCCCAAGTTTGCTCTCACCTTTATGGAGAACAAGATGGGGCAAAGAAACCTTCCCTGTGGGGATTAATAAAGTATCGCGATTCTACACTTGTACCACATACTATGTCTAAACAATAAACCACTCAAAATCCATCATTTGTCTGAAAAAGGTAAGTAACACTCCCTGGGTTACAATGGTCCGTGTTATGATATTTTCACTTTCAGTACATTATTCAATAAATTACATGAGATTTTCAACAGTTTATTATAAAATTGGCCTTGTGTTAATGATTTTGCCCAACTGTAGGCTAATGTAAGTGTTCTAAACGTGTTTAAGGTAGGCTAGGCTAGGCTATGATGTTTGTTAGCTCAGGTGTACTGTATTAAAATGCATTTTCGCCTTACGATAGGTTTATCGGAACATAACCTCATCATAACCTGCTTGCCAGCTCCAACTATCAGCCACATTCTTGTGTTAATACACATGATCCCTCTGTGATATAAATCACATTTATAAATCTCCCTGACAATTGATTAGTATATAATGAATGGCTGCATTGACTGACTGCTGAATGACTTCCAGTGTGCTTGGTGCTCCCTACTGACACTACCCGAGGAAGTTACAGCAGATCACAAACAGCACTGCAAGGCCTGCAGCAGTGTCACACCAGGAGAGGCTGTGTACTCCCAGCTTCCATGCTACCGTGCAGAGACGTTTTGAGGGGGTGGTGCTCAGTGCCTTTAACACATACAATAAAGGGGCATGCCGTATCTTTAAAAGGAGACACTTTCAGTAGTTCAGAGAAAGGAGGTGGATATTCAGGCATACCCAGCAGGCCTACCGATGAATTACAAATTGGATACACAGTTGCTAAAAAGATTCTTCAGCTGGGATAGCCTGGCCATCATGGTTATCATCACTGAAAAGTTCTATGGTTACACTGTGTGCTACATTTATGAAAGATGATTATAGACAGTGATCGCCTTTAAAAGTGATACCAAGTTTTGTAACAAACGCAAAAATTATGAGGACATAGTTAAAGTAGAGGAAACATCTGTGAAAAAAGACAAGTGAAAAGAAAAAGGTTGTGGAAATCAAAATGCTTTAGTCATAGATCCCTGATTTATTCAGCACACTGTCAACATTTTGCACAAGATCCTTCTGATATTCCCACAGTTTTTTGTCCACAATCAGTTGCTCTTTGGTGAGATTCCCCTGTAAAGGAACTCTGACATGTACAATTCTGCACACATCAGGTGGAACTGTCAATGTGCCTCCATAATTCTTCAGCACTGAATGCACTGATGTCTGCACCACTTGCCTTGGGTTTATGATCATTTTGGTGGGGTTGTAAACATCTTTCCTGTCAGGTTCCTGATAAATGTGTTCCAAGATGTTTATTCCTGGAACGTTTTTCCACTGTGTTAAGTTGAATCTGCCCATATCATCAAAGATGGTTTTGGGGAAGATACGATTCTCAATAAGAAAGACTCCTACTGTGGGGTTTTGTCTTTGCAGGTCCTCCAGGAGAAGCTCCAGTGTAGCATGTTGATAAGGCACAATTATTTCATCAATGTCGTTCAGCAGAAGATACTTGGACCTGTACATGTTTCTGTAGATACAGTCGTTCAGAGTAGTTAACTGCCCATAGTAATGGAGGTCACCTTTGTCCCTTTGAAATTGCCAGCCTTTAGAGGGATTGAGGAACTGATCTACTGGCCATTGGTGGATTTCAAGTGTACCCTCTTCCCTGTAGAACTGCAGAACCTTGTCAAGGTCTGGACCACAGCTGGTGTTATAGATGACCACCTTCTGTATGCCCAGGAGCTTGTACACTTCTATGGTCTGCACAAACTGCAGTACATTGTTATAAGTTCCAAAGAGGTTGGAGATGCAGACAGTAAAATTATGTTTGAAGTTGTGCTCTTTCATCTCTCTGTTTCGTATGGGTAAGAAGATCATATCTGGAATGTCTGAGGTGTATGGAGAATTACTGATGGTGACATTTGCAGCATCACACTTTGGTTCAGTTTTACACAGCAGGTCTGTGGTCTGGTAAGGGAACCCAAAATGGTCACGGTGTATGTCGACCTCTGCTGCTGTAACCAAATATCCATGTTGAGCACAACCAAAGATACAATAAAGTGTTCTGACATCATCCCGCTTAATTATACTAATGATACGAACGGTTCCATTAATCCTGTGATCTTTGTAGGCAGAAACCAGGAAATGCTTTGTGTCCTTAATCGGCGTTATATTTTGCTCAGTCAAGTTCTTTGCGCACTGATTAGTCAAATCAGCTGTTGGATTTAACTTATTTCCCCATAAATGTGGATATATAGCCAGATTTCGCCCTAAGGCAATGTTATAGACTATCCACGTCACCACAAAAAGTATTAATGACAAAAAAAAACATTTTGTAAAACACGTTTTCTCCATGAAGATGAAATTGGCTGTTCAGTATATCTGGAGAAGGAAAACACAGAAAATTATAAATGCATAATATCTTAACTGCACATACCCATTATAGGCAAATTTAACATGTTTGGAAGTTTCAAGAGCACAGAAGCAATGTCCATTAATATGTTGAGCGAAATACGCTGAAATCATCATTCTTCATAATGTTAATAATACCAGTGGTCCCATTTATCCTGTGAATGTGGTCTTGCCGCACCCTCTTGTGTCCTGGGGCAAAGGCGTTGTGAAATGTGCTATATAATTTAACTAAACTGAACTTTATACAGTAGGCTAGACTACTGTAATGCTCCATTATCAGGGAGCACACATCACACATTAAACACCTTACAATGGATTCACAATACAGCAGCTAGAATCGTTACAATGATGTAACCTGTCCAATAGTTAGGCATACCTGCACTGACTTCAAAGTTATTGACAAAGTTCACTGACTTTGGGACTTCAAAGTTCTTTTACCTTACATTTAAGGCACTCAACGGTGAAGCACCTGCCTATATAACAGAACTGATTAATATCTACATGCCATATCATACACTTAGATCACAAAATGTAGATCTCCTCGTGATCCAATATACAAATTAAATAAAACTTTATCGTAAAGCCTTTAGCGATGGTGCCTCTATATTATGGAAAAGTCTGCTAGTTCATGCATGGGATACGCTGAGTCCATCTCCATCTTACTGAAGACTTAATACTTTAGCCCATGTGCACCTTTAATTTTGCATCCTCTGTTCTTTGGGATCACATGGCAATTTTAAAAGTTGCAAAAATCCTTTAGATACCTTTTTCGTCTACTTACGTCATCCCATCCCTTTTTTTGACCAGTAGACTTCTGCAGTGTGCCTGTGGCACAAGACAAATTTTAATTTTTGAATGCGGGAGTGATTGATATATCAACAACAGACCGCTGGTGATAATGACGTCTATAGGTTGGTGGTAATAATGCAGCTAGTAATCATTTTTTTTTTTTACTGATGCACGCATGTGCACGAACGTGTGCCCACGAGCGCACACACACACCAGTTGCCAGGTCCAGCAAAAATCTCCAGCCCAAGGTCTGCTAAAAATCCGCCCAACGGAAGCTGAAACTAGCCCAATATTTGAAATCCCAGTATACGGTATCTCAAAGAAATAAACCAGTACTTTGCATGATGATAACATTCAAACGTTCAATTCAAAATTTAAAACCACAGTTAAACACAATGATGTCACACAGACGGACGCACTTTTTTTTCCCGGGGTTGCCAACTTTAGTCAGCTGGCTAGAGTGAAATTTTCAATTTGAGAAAAGTCTGCACACGCATTTACATCTATGTAACAGTTTTATTACCTTGTAAATAGTATGTAGGGTTTTCGAACCACCCCAACGCTTCTGATGTAGCTAATTTTAGGTTTATAATGGAATAATACAGTTTTGCCGTAAGATTGCTTGCGTGAGTCCGGAGCTTGCACATTGCACTTCATATTGCACTCATTTTAGCACTGCCTATAGTCTCCCCTACTTTGACTAATTGCATATTTTATTTCCCCTACTCCTCCTGGGGGGGTGCTGCCTGGAGACTTCAATCTATCAAGATGTCCAGCACACCCTGCAACATGTGACGTCGCCACTACCAATGACGTCCGTGCATCCAGCTCG
>JAOYFF010000041.1:2810400-2827305 GCA_025773925.1 Cryptomyrus ogoouensis | reverse complement strand
CAACATCTCCCTGTCCCGAGCCATCGTCCCATACTGCTGGAAATCCTCCACCATCATTCCAGTTCCAAAAACATCTGTCAGCAAAAATCTGAACAACTTTAGGCCCGTGGCATTAACATCTGTGGTAATGAAGTGCCTGGAAAAGCTGGTTGCCAAGCACATCATGGACTACCTCCTTTCATCATTTGACTCCCACCAGTTAGCCTACAGGGCAAACCGTTCCACCAAGGACGCCATCACCATCACCCTCCATGCAACGCTGAGCCACCGTGACCACCCGGGTAACGATGTAAGACTGCTCTTCATAGATTTCAGCTCAGCCTTCAACACAATAAATCCGGACATTCTGATCAAAAAACATCTGGACTTACGCCTCCCCCCCCTCCACCTGCGCTTGGATTAAAGACTTCCTCTCCTATAGGCCACAACAAGTGAGACTCGGTCACCATCTTTCCCCTTTGCTCACACTCAGCACTGGCTCCCCCCAAGGCTGTGTGTTGAGCCCACTTCTGTACACACTCTATACATCAGATTGTTCCCCCAACCACCCCTCTAACCTCATCATAAAGTTTGCGGATGATACCACAGTGGTCGGTCTCATTTCAGGGGGCGATGAGACAGCATACAGTCACTTGCAACTTGGAGCGCATCAAACAACTTACTTCTCAACACAATAAAAACCAAGGAAGTCATCATAGACTTCAGTCGCAAACGCACTGCCCATGCCCCACTAAATCTCAACGGGGACTGCGTTGAGAGGGTGGCGTCAGTTAAATTCTTAGGGGTACACATCACCGAAGATCTCACTTGGTCCACCAACACTAAAGCAATGACCAAGAAGGCCCAGCAGCGTCTGCATTTCCTGAGAATTCTCAGGAAAAACCATCTGGAACAGAAGCTGCTGGTGTCCTTCTGCCGGTCAGTCATCGAAAGCATACTCACCTTCAGTATCACAGTGTGGTATGCGGGATGCTCGGCAGCAGACAGGAAGGCTTTGCAGAGGGTCATTAACACAGTCCAAAAGACCATAGGCCGCCCTCTGCCCTCCCTGGAAGAGCTCGCCAACTCCCGCTGCCTCTCCAGGTCCAGGTCCATTCTCAAAGACTCTGCCCACCCAGCCCACCACCTGTTCAACCTGCTTCCCTCCGGCAGGCGGTTCAGGTCAATAAACGCCCGCACTACAATACTTTCCAACAGCTCCCCTTGGGGCTGAGGAGAGGGTGTGGGAGTGAGTGAAATGGTAGGGTTTTCACCTGGCTGTTACTTATTTATTTATTTTTTTAAATATTTACTATTTTTAACTATATTAGTCTTGAAGCACTGACCAAGAGTGGCAACTCTAAATTTCGTTGTGTTGATACCATGTATTTTATGCAATGACAAATAAAGCTTCTAATTCTAATTCTGCCCAGGTGTACTTTTAATTTTAGAGCCTTTGTAAATAACTGAATTTAGATATTTTTTTGTCTGAATATTATTTTTATTTCTTTTGTTGTCAACTTATGTATTTTCCCTTATGTTCCATAATGCTGCAAGGGCTTTTACTTTGAAAGTTGCGCGTATTATTATTTTTTTCATGGTTTGACGTGAATACGGCACGCAGCGTGCTATTGCTCATGGGAAGGAGAAAGGGGAAAAACGCGAACTGACGACTACAGCTTAAAAGAAAGGATTTTAGTGCCTGGTTGAAAGGGTAAACAAGGTAGAGTGTTTATTTCACTGTAAAATTTAGGTTATGCAGCAGCGGAATCTGAAGAGAGCTAATTTATGTTTGTTTATGTGTGTACGTACGTGGAAGTTGTGGGAATGTATTTTAATTTATTCTTTCCTTTCATTTAGCTCTTACGGTGAATTCATGAGAAATAAAGTTCCCCATTTGTTCATGAATCATCAGTCCTTGGGCTTTGCCGATAACTCAGCCGGGTAGCTACAGTAAGAGCTTGCCCTTGAGGGAATAATTCTATAAGAGGAAATTGAGGGAATGATTCTAGAAGGCTGTAACTAATCAAAACAAAGAACTGACTGGCGCGCCGGCAAGGCAAGGTTACCTAATCGGAACAGATAGAGGGGGCGACAGAGAACATCAGCGGCCCCCACTAATCTAGCAACGAGTACGAAGTTGAAAGCTTTGCATTTTGCGGCTAATAATTTGGAGTATTATTGCCGTATGGAAAACGTATTATTGGTTTTAGAGTTTTCATGTTCAATGGTTATTGTATGTTTAGAAATGTGAATGTTTTTTTTCACAGTTTAACTGCACCTTTATGGTATGCCTGATTATAGTCTGAATAGAATTATAAATGCAGAAAATGTTGGAATCGGATATATTCGCTTTGAATTCGAGAGAGTTGGAGAAACGGTCTAACAGTCTCTGTAGAGAAATGGAAATGCTAGATGAAGCATTGCAAAATGAATCTGAATCTTCAAAAATACATAATTTACACGGTGAAATTGCAACTAAACGTCAGACGTTGAGTAGTCTAAAGGATCAATTACATGAAGGTTTGACAGAAAATGAAAGCATATGTCGTTCCATACGTCCACGTAACCCCACTGAAAGAATGCTTGTCTTTCAAAAGGAAGAAACTCAGAAAAGGGAAGCAAAGCTTCTTTCTGTATACAATCAATGGAAAATGCAAGCACGCAATGCAGATGGCACTTTCATTAGAAATGATGAAGCAGCGTATCAAGATGCATGGAGTAAACTGAACACTCGTTGCGACCAGCCCTTTGCTATACAGAGGGCGTTTAGAGAAAGGTTATCAAAGTGGCCTAAAATCCAGTCAAAGGATGCCATGGGCCTTAGAGACTTTGCTGATTTTTTGAATGCCTGTCAGGATGCCATGGCACATGTCAAGGGTCTTCACATTTTGAATGATTATTAAGAGAATCAAAAACTTGTGCAGAAATTACCTGACTGGGCAGTGAGCTGATGGAATTGAGAAGTCACTCAAGCTTTGAGTAAAACTCAAGAATTTGCCATATTTGTCTCATAAGAAGCAGAAATAGCATGCAATCCAATAACTTCCTTCCATGCTCTTCGTGCTCAAGAATCCGACACCGAGAAGGGATCACCAAGAGATATAAGCAGAAATAAGGCAAGAGTTTTTCATACTCACACAGACTGTGAAAATGAATGGACTGCAAGGCCATCTGTTAAATATCATTGTGTGTTTTGTCAAGACGAGCATCAGCTTCATAGCTGTCCCAAATTAATTATCAAAGCCCTTGACGAACGACGGAAGTTTGTTCAAGAGAATAAACTCTGCTATGGATGTTTAAGACCGGGTCATGCTGTGAAAGACTGTCGTCATCGTCTTGCATGCAGTAATTGCAAGGGGAGACATCCTACTTGTCTTCACGATGATCATTTTCTGAAGAGGGAGAAATTTTCATCAGCCACTTGCCAGAATATCACAAGCGAGAGCTCTGCCATGGCACTGAGTGTGGTTAGAGAAGAGCAGACTACTAGCACATCAATGATTGTACCTGTATGGGTGTCGTCACAGAAATATCCAAGCTGTGAAAAACTTGTTTATGCTCTACTGGATTCCCAGAGCGACACAACTTTTATTGACTATGGGGTGAGTGAGGCTCTTCAAGTTGACGCATATCCAGTGAGACTTAAATTATCTACTATGGTTGGCAAAGACACAGTGTTGCAGAGTGAGAGAGTGTCTGGACTGCGGGTAAGAGGTTTTGAGTCTGATATTTACATTGACCTTCCTCCTGCTTATACTCGGGACTGTATCCCAGTAAATCATTCTCACATTCCCACCTGTGAGGGATGAGACATACAAAGGACACTACACTGAGTTTATGCGTGAAGTTATTGAAAGGGGTGATGCTGAGGAAATTACTGATGTTAGTGTAGAAGGAGAGAAATGGTACCTTCTTCACCTTGGTGTCTACCATTCGAAGAAACCAAATAAGCTGCGTGTAGTTTTGGATTGTTCAGCAAGATATGAAGGTACATCTCTGAATGATCATTTGCTCCAAGGGCCTGATTTGATTAATAACTTGGTTGGGATAATAATGCGATTCCGTCAATACTCTACAGCATTAATGTGTGATGTTGAAAAAATGTTCCACCAGTTTCATGTGGATAAATCTGATAGAAACTACCTGCGCTTTCTGTGGTGGAAGGATGGAAACCTAAGCGAACATCCCCAAGAGTTTCGCATGAAGGTTCACTTTGGTTCCTCTCCTCCATTGTCTTCTGGCTTTCCTTATTCAATTTATTTCTTTACTTTTTTTCCCTGTTCTGTATCTCCCTCTACTTCTGTTTCATGTATCACAACACAACCCTGGAAAGCACTGTGGGACAACTCTGTGAAAGGCGCTATATATAAATAAATTGAATTGAATTGAATTTAGTCTTAGGTCATTAAATGCTTGGAATTTGTGGATTCAACTAACATCCTATTCATTCAACTAAATTTTGCCAGGGATCAAACATCATTAGATCAGCCTCTGTTTTAATAGGCTCCTCACTGTGATATACAGCATACAATGCTGACCCAGACTCTTTAACTGTCTACAGAAGGGCCCTAATTTGAAAGGCGACATTAGGGGCTGTGACATTATGATATTGCGCAAATAGGAATACATCAAAGGGGCTGGCCAAGCAGAACTGCTATTTGCATGTATGCACACATAGGACAACTGGAATAGAGCAATAAGCCTTAGTGGGATGGGTAAAACGGCATATTAATGTCTGGGTGTGTCTTTGAATGTGTCTTATGTGTCTTATGAGGCAATCAAAGCTGTGGTGACCAGTAGTGTTGTAGTCAAGACCGCCTAAACCGAGACCAAGACACTGCCGAGACTTGAGGGGACCAAGACTGAGACCAAGACTGGTCGAGACCAAGACCAAGACTGAAAACAGACTAGGGCTAGAATTGACATAACATTTCTCAGATCAACTGTAGAGAAAAAAGGCATTGCTGTAGTTTCATTACTCGTTAAATCAAATTCATGTTATCTTTTCAATTATATTGTCCATATGTCTCTCATTTAAAATCTCCCAGATTTGTCATAGTTATGAGGCCTGATGGAAAATAATATTCTCAGCTATCCTCTCCTATAACCATTTTATCAGACCTCATCAGGGGAAAGAGATGGGATGTACCAGAAAGATGTTCATATTAAGTCTCTTATACCAGGGACAGAGGCCTCGGGTAAGCTATGAATATGGCTATGTAATGATCCTTTGCTTTGAATTGAAGAGAATGAGCCTCCAGATTGACTTGCACCTCCAAGACCATGCTTTCTAATGAATGTAAAATACCTAATTTAATTTGAATTATAACTATGCTATAGAATTAGCGGGCATTTTCGGACATTTCTTTGCCGACTTCGCTATGATGCGATGTGTATGATATGTGTGGACTGTGAAGCACTGGCAGTGTCTGTTGAGAAAATGTATACAATGTAACATTTTTAAAATAGATGCATCTGACTAGTTGCATTTGAATTGAGGTGCGTAATAAATAATGATACTGTTCTTTGAGGATGCGCTGTTTTCTCTTTTTCCCCATCCCATCGAGACTGCTATGTCCGAGACCAAGACAAGACTGAGACCAAGTAGAGTCGAGACCACAAAAAATTGGTCTCGAGAACTACAGCACTAGTGACAAGCACACTCGACACTTGTTTGATTCTACCATGACATCATATCATGAAAACTGTTAAATGGTCATTATGAAATTATTAAATATCTTGTGTTGAACTAACAGCCCACCACAGCCTCCAAAGTGTAAGCACTGACATGACCTTTGCATTATTTCATATATACAGGCCTGATGACCATGCCAAAAACTCAATTGCAGAACAATAATGTATATCCAATACACACTAAAATGAGCAAACAACTTCTGATATACTAGACTGTCATGTCAGGCAAATCATGTCTTCCACCCACCCCCTGATTTAAGTGACATAGTCCTTAGACCACACCGGGGCTTGTCTTGCCCTTTGTGGTCGTGCAGCAGGAGGGGATGTGTGGCACCATGTCTGAGGCACCCTGGGGGGCAAATATGCATCCTCTAGCACAGGGGTATTCAACTAAAATTTAAAGAGGTCCAGTTCGAGAAAATTTCCTTTCCCCATGTTGTCGTGGGGTTTCCTCTGGGTATTCCGGTCCCCCCCCCCAGTCCAAAGACATGCTGAAGCAAATTGGAGTTATTAAATTGCCCATAGGTGTGCTTGTGTGAGTGAATGGTGTGTGAGTGTGCCCTGTGATGGGCTGGCCCCCCATCCTGGGTTATTCCCCGCCTCGTGCCTGTAGCTTCCGGAATAGGCTCCAGACCCCCACGACCCAGAAGGATAAGCAGTTTGGAAAATGGATGGATGGGATATTTAAGTAGCCTATTAATTGTATAAACATTGCATGTAGTCAATACCTAACTGTCAAATCAAATTTATTTAGTAAATTCAAAAACTTTTTGGCAATATTTATTGTCACGTGACAACTGACGAACTGAACATATATGTATGACTGTCGATAAGTATAATTTTCTCTCATTTACTAAATAAAAGTAGGGCTGTATTTCAAAATAAGAGAAAATAAAAAAATGTGAAAATTGTGAATGTATAAAGTGTTTAACTTCAGAAAAATAAAATAAAGGGAGGAAGGCTTGATTTCCCCCTTTTTCTCATATTCATTTTATATTTGTCGGAGCAACAACGCAAATGGAATGACAAGCCGTTTCAGGGGAAAACGGTGCATTTTACTTTTATTTACATATTTCAAGTAAAATGCCGTGTTGCCAACTTCGGCCAGCTGGCCGGAGTGAGATTTTCAATTCGAGATGTCTGCACATGCACATATGTAACAGTTCCTATCTTGTAAATAGTCTGGTTTTGTATCTAACCGTGTAAATACACTTTTAATGCAGCTAATTTTAGGTTTATAATAGAATATACATTTGCCGTAAGATTTCCTTTGTATCATGCCAGATGCTTGAGATTTGGCAACCCTGAAAACGTACATTTTTTGTTTCACCTGAGTTCATTTATATAACAAATAACACTACTTTAAACGGTTGTTAAAAATTGGAAACTTCAACGAACATGAAATCACCAATAAACTACCTCTATTTATCCAACATGTTATATAATACATACTGTGTTTGAAAACTTTTCAGCTGTGGGATTTCAGGACAGACCAACCACTCTGTTAGGAACATTATGGCTTTTTGGTTGCGGGTGTTAGCTGCTGCTCAACACTAATGGCACATTAGCACAAACAAAGGGCTGCATACGCTGAACTACGTCTTGCTTGGTGGTCAAAGGCATTTGACGTTCATTGGCGTGGGAAACAGCGGTTATAGTGCTAAACCACTACCGAAAAGACTACAAAAGCTGCGCCAGGTAAAATAGAAGCACCCCCTCAGGTTTTAAATCATAACTTTCTGTTTTGGCTATCGGTCCGTGTCCGTATGGGACAGCTTCTGGGTAGGTAGGTGGCAGGGCCCTTTTGTGCAACAACCTGGTAAGGCAGACTGAGTTTGGAATGGCCCTTCCTAGTAAATCCAGGATTCTTAATGCAGATGAAAGATCCAACACGAAACGCAGGAGTTTTAGCACCACAGCCTTGATCTGTGTAACGTTTCATGTTCTCCTGTCTTCCTTGTATTGTCTGTTTGAGATCGAGGTGTGCAGGAATCGGTTTGGAGGAAAGGCCATTGACGTGTAGCTGTCAAAGGACATCCAGGGTTTACCTTCAATGGTAACAGTCTGTAAGCAGTCCTTAAATTCTCTGTTGAATCGTTCAGTCTCACCATTTTCTTGTGGGTAGTAAACTAAGCTACAACAGTGCTTGATGTCCCTTTCCACAAGTAATGCTGTAAAATTGGGGGCCATTATCAGAGACCACCTCAAATGGGTAGCTCTCTCAGCTGGATGCAGCAGTAAGAAATTTTATGACTGCATGTGGAGTACCATGTGGGGTGGCATGTGGAGCGGCATGCATGTGCGGCGGTGAATGGGGCAGTGTATATGTGGGGCGGCATGTGGAGCGGCGAATCATTCTATTAGTCTCTCCTATACTGACATTAAGTGAAAAATATAGGCCTATTTTACTACCTACTTTACAATTTACACCGATCACCAAAGCAGCTTCGTTCCTTAGATTACTGCCAAAGATGGTGATAGGCTTTATTTAAAAGTCTGTCAGCCTGGTGATGAAGGTTCTTAAAATGACCGAAAATAAAGAAATAAAATGACATTTTTTCTTAAGTATGTTAAATATTTGAAATACAAAATACAAGCTCTCAAAGTGTTGCTAAATTATTTTTTTTAGTCCAGCAAAATACAAATGACAAAATACTCAAAAGTAAATAAATACGAATTTTAAAAACATTTAGCAAAAATACTGCCCATCTCTGCCTGTGAGGAAGTGCTCGGGACACGCGAGCATCATTCAGTTTCTTTCGACTGATGGCTTTTAGCCAAGCTTTCCGTCGTTTCTGGTAGTTCTTTGGTTTCTTTGCCTTGATTTCTGTGAAGGTATACAAAAGAAACTTAAATTTGGGTCTTCTTGCTGCTCTTACTATAGCCAAACACACAACCGTCTATAATCATAATCGTCTAACTGGTTTTCTGGTAAAATGGCCGCCACCTCATTGTCATTTACGCGTACTTTGACAATGACGTCAGCTTAATACAACCCATTGATGAATACAACCCGTTAACAGCTGGGGCACAGTGTCTGTTGCCTCATTAATTAGATCTTAAGCGGTAGTCCGTTTTCCACGACCACGCCCCACCGCTTGCTAGTGAGCTGTGATTGGACAGTGATTACATTTCCTAGTGGCATGATTGTGGCATGTACTTTTCGAAAATGAGCTGATGCAGCAGAGCAAATATGGTCATTGCATTCTGGTATGATGTGGCACAATTTTATCAATAAACTGTGTGTAATCTGAACCCTTCTAATTGTGGGGGGGGATGCTACATGACCTTCAACCAGCGCTGCCTGTCAGCCTCCCTATGGCGGGGCACACCCCCTGATTTGGCCGAGTTTGACGTGTTCCTGGGTCAAAAAGGGAGGGGCTTGCGTTTCACTTCTGTATCTAATCACATTCTTCATTGTATGACATCACCACAGGTGAGGTGATAGATTTGTAACATACCTGTTTTATTGTGTTTGACTTTTGTTAAGGGATGTGTCATAGATACAAAATATAGACATGCTTACCTGCAAAGGCTGTACAGAGCAATGTAAGGGCACATTAATTTTTTCCTTGATTATAATAATAATCATATTAATACCACGAAGGCTTGAACTGGTGACCTAATAATAATAATAATAATAATAATCATTATTATTTGGCAGTTACCTGTCTGCCCCCCACTATGAGACTAATTCCCCTAAAATTGAAGCAGCAATGCTAGGTGGCAGCAAAGGACAACTGCAAGACACTTGTGTCACGGACTCGGGAGGTTCAAGCACGAGGGCGGGGCATGTTGTAGGCAGGAAGGAGGTGGACAACCCACTGGCAACTCAGGAAACACGGGGCTTTATTAACTGAACAGAATACACGGGGAACAGAACAAAACAAAAAGGACCACAACTAGTCAGAACTAAAAAGGAGTATTAGGTAAACTAACAAAACAAAAAGTATTTACAACGGAACTGGTTACACTAAGGATCAGGCAGGAAATCAAAACTCAAACACACAATCAACAAGAACCATCAGCAACTACAACTACATAAATGACCCACTAGAGACTTGCCTTGGAGCCAGTCCTGGGGTGGGAACTTGAAGATGAACCCCTGGTGGCCAGGCCTCAAACTAAGACAGGAACTTAAATACAGAAACTAAAACGGATAATGACACAGCAGTAGTGAGACAGACAATTAACCAATGCGGGAGGGTGCAGGGCAATGCGCAATCAGGTAAATGCACAAGGGCAGGCACAAGAACAGGTAACAGGTGAAACTAATAATTTACTCAAGGAACTCGGAAACTAAACAGGGAAAACAGAATCTAACACTGGGGAATTTGAAAGACAGGTAAAACACAACCAAGGCACAAATCACAGGAACTAGAAAACTGATTAAACCAGTGAAACAAAAAACACACTCAGCTCGTTGAGCCATGCAGCTATCTAGGGAACAGAGAAAATACACTGAAGACTTGGACAAAGAGGTGCTGACCCTGACAACATGACCTTCTCTGTACAGTAAATTTAAAAGTATACAATGGAGGGCTTGTGAGATGATTTGTTTTTTGGATATGCAAATAATAATAATAACAATAATATTCATTTTTCAGTCCAGTGAAATTTATTGGTAGCAGAAGGGCCTCCTCCCACTCGACAAACGTTATTGGGTCACAGTCTGTTTATTATTTAGTTATACGACTCTGTGTCTATAACTGTGTGTATAACTATGATTAAATAAAACAAAATGAACAAATAACAAAATGTGATACACAACATGAAATGACCTACTCAAGCTGTGGGGTGAAAATAAACAGGGTTGTCCCATACAGCTGCATAGCCATGGAAAATAATTCCCTGGGTGAATCACTGGTGAGCTACCTTACTGGTGTTCTAATTAAGGACATGAATACTTAACAGGCTAAACCACCTGCCTGTCAGGGACTGAAATCCTACCTGCTCAAGGACAGTCAGCGTGAAACACAATATAAAAATTGTACAAAATAATAAACATACTGATTCTGCACCACTGGTTGGAGAATCAATATACTTTCCCACTATACAGCACCTTGTGAAATTCTATTCTTTTAAGTTGGTCTGAGACTTCAGAAACTGCATTCCTGTGTCACTCAGTTATAAATATGAGGTTACCGGTACATGCATGCAAGATCCCTTTGCCATCCTTCCCCATGGAGAGAACCGAAGAGTTCTCAACTGAATAGAGGCAGATGTTGACTGGCACGGGTCAGGTAATGGATATAAAAAGAATGGAAAAGTTTGAAGATACCACAAATGATTCATCAGGGCAATAGTCATGAAAAGTTTCAGTAGTGCTAGAAAATTTGCCAAGTAGATACTACATGTGTGTGTTGCTCCCACAGACAATGAGGGAGTTTCAGGTAATCAAGTTTCAAAATCACCTGTTAGTCTTAATGTTTAAGTTCTTCGGACAGGTTGCACAGAAAACACAAAAACTACAGCACCTGAACTTTGCCAGATATCATTGGAACTACAATCAGAATTCAGTGTTGTGGTTAGATGAGGCTAAAATTGAGCTTTTTGGCTATGCATACCATTGGCATGTTTGGTTTCAAAAGAGAACTATGCAAAGACAAACACCTGATGCCCTCAGTAAATTATGGCGATAGATCATTAATCGTTTAGCTCTTCCATCACTAGTGGTCCAGGGGCTCAATGCATACTGAATAGCACTAAGTACTAGGATATTTTAGCTCAAAACAGGGCTACCTCTACCCTGGTGTTGCAAGAGAGTATAATACTTTCCAAAGTGGTATGTGATGTAAACAGTTGGTGAACCACCGCTTTAGATGGTCTTAGATGGCCCACAACATGTTTTTATATCAAAATTAAATCCAGGATGTTGATCCATTGGTTTCCACAGACTAAAAGCTGATTCATACTAACTGCGGATGCAGGCAAGCCAGACCATCCACATTGAAACTGAAATTGAAACTCCAACAGCATTGAAGACAAAAGGGACCACGGAGGGTCTAAACACGGTAGGGGAAAAAAGAAGTATCAAAGACTACAATGCCAGGAACTGCTGAGTGGAGCACAAGAAGCAGCACAAGCAACATCACCAGGGTAATGTGTGGGAAACAAATGCAATGGTGACTAAAGCACAGGGCTAGGACAGGCACACAGCGAGGTGCACAGTTATACGAAAATAATCAATGACAACTCGGTGCAATGCTACACATAACCACACACCTCAAAGTGGGTTATAGTATGGCTAACAAACAAAATATAATAATAGAATAAACTGGTCATGATAATGTTTTTAGAAGAAATTTATTTCAATTAGCATTTAATAATGTTCCATTGTAAAATATAATTCCTATAAGGATAGAACGTCTGGTCTGGCTACTCACTGGAACCGGCATGTCCGTTGAGTTACCATAGAAACCGTCAACAGAGAGGCGCTTGCGTTTGGAACCCAAGTAAAATTAGGCTGATAAGAATGCTTATTTATGAGTAAAAAGTCACACAGGTTTTTATATTAACGTTTAATGAAAATATGAAAAGCATTAATAAAAAGCATTAATATCAGGACACCGGGGCCTTGCCTTGGAGCCAGTCTTGGGATGGTGGCCAGGCCTCTACCCATGGGGCCCAGCCGGGCATAGGCCGAAGGAGTAACATGGGTCCTCCCTCCTGTGGGACCACCACCTGCAAGTGGAGCCTTGGGGGTCGGGTGCAATGTAGATTGGGTGGCAGTTGAAGGCAGGAGCCTGGACAGACTGATTGTCAGCTACCAACAAGTAAGGGAAGAAGAGAGCGGGAGATCGACAGATGGGTGCAGTGTCGGCAGAGAGCGGGAGATCGACAGATGGGTGCAGTGTTGGCAGTAATGTGGACGCCCAACCATTCTGTTGAGCTGAAGGAGCTAAGCTGGAAGGCAAAGTCTTTGATTCACCAGTTGATCTGCATTCCTACCATCACCTATGGTCATGAACTTTAGGTAGTGGCCGAAAGAACAACCATACAGCTGTCAAGAAGTCCACTAAGCATAAGTGCAGCTAGGCTGAGCTTCCAGTGAATGCCCAGGTAAAAGTGTAAGCAGGACTGGAGCAGGAGCTACACAACATCTACCAAACAAAGCATGAACCTAATAAGACAAATATTCAAATCAGCAGGTAATGCAGCATTTAGAGCATTAGTACTGTGCGGTGCCAGCTGGAGGAGGCCAGGCTACCCACTTGAGCCTGGTTTCTTTCAGGGTCTCTGAGGGACGTTTTCTTCATCATTGTAGCCTCAGGCTTACTCTCTGTGGACCTTGACCTCGTTGCTCTGTTAAGTGCTCAGCAATGATGCTGGTAGATAAGACAGAATGACAGACAAAGGAAATTGCAGGTAGACAGTAGCACAATACACTAACATGAATTTAGACAGTAAAAAGACATTTGGACGTTATAGTAAAAATAAACAATAGGTGACAATAAACTATGGAGGGCCAAGAGTACCAACATTAAATAAATAAATACATCAATAATAAATTAATTAAATGTGTCACAAATTATTTAAAATGGGAAATAAAAGCATCATTAATTAAATGTGTCATGAATTATATAAAATTGGGAATAAAAACATTAATTAAATGTGTCATTAATTATTTAAAACGGGAAATAAAAACATTATTTATGAATTTAATGTTATATATAATTATTTCATTTTTATTTAATTCTGGCACTTTCAGCACACCATGAATTAATTTTATCGGTCAGTCTGACCCATCAAACTCAGTCGGCGGGACTATCGCTGTTCGGCTCAAGCCGATTGGCAGAACAAGCATGTTCCTAAAGACACAGCCAATCGCCTTGCATAGATTGCCTCAGCCTCACATTAGCTGTAATAGCATCGTGCATGTTTACACTAGCTGAACACATATATTTAGGCAGTAAAAATACATTTAGACAATGATAGACAGTAACAGTAATTATTATATAATAAAATATATTAAAAATAAAGAATCCTTTTTAATTATTTTAATATTAATAATAAACCATTAATACATTTAATTATAATAATATTGTGCCCAGTGGGGACAGAACGGACAAAGGCGCAGACGTCGGGGTATCGGGGAATACGGGATTTAATTACAGGTAAGGCAGGCAAAACGCAGACGGACAATACAATGACCAGACTGGGGAACTTAAACTGAAACGCGGACTAAATACAGAGGACTAATGACAACAACCAGAAACAGCTGATCACATGGGGATTCCACACGGGGTTAACGAGGGGACGTGGCACACGGAAGGAGCGGACGATCTGGGCATGACACATTGTTCATTTTTTTTTTAACTTTACACATTGTTTGGATATGTCACGCCCAGCTCCGTCTGATCCTCGTGTGTGCCACGCCCACCTCGTTACCTCCTGTTTCTGCCTGATTGTGATCACCTGTATGTATTTCTGGCTAGTCTTGTGTATTTAGTCCTAGTCTGAGTCAGTCTTCCCCAGACTTGTCATTGATGTTGTCCTCCGTGCTGTCCGTTTCCTGACAATAAACCCCAGTTTCTACCGGCGATCACGGCTCTATTTGCCTGTTTCCCCGCTCCGGCACGCATCGTGACAGGATACATTTATTTTCTGACTTTAAAAATTACTGTTTTGATAAATTTGCTTAGATGTGTATAGTATAGTATTGTGTTTAAATGCTAAAAAAAAACATATTTCTGTGTAATTTTTTGGGGCCGGGAACCAATTAATTAGTTTTCCATTATTTCTTATGGGGAAAATTCGATCAGAACTCGAACTTTTTAGGATTCGATCCGGAGTTCTGAACGGATTAATTTCGAGTTCTGAGGTACCACTGTATATGACATCTCTCTGTGTACATGTATATAATAGAGATGACAATAAAGTTTACATTTATTATTTGAAATTTATAATGTTTTTATTTCACATTTTAAATAATTCATGACACATTTCATTAATTTTTTTATTTCCCATTTTAAATCATTCATGTCACAATTAATTAATTAATGATGCATTTATTTATTTTTGGCACACTTGGCCCTCGATAATAAACAGCAAGAGTGCAAAGAATGTCAAGGTAAGTATTGCATGGAATTTTGTAGCAATAGCTCAGGGGACAAATGAATGAATGTTGAAAGTGCTATATAAATAAAACTGAATTAAATCATCTAAACTTCCAGGATTGGTTTTGTGTGAATTTTGAATATAAGGTGAATTATTATCTGTAATTTGCCCCCAGTCTGTAATTATGAGGCACTGCCGTGCCGTCTGGGGGTCCCGTGCATGGAGCCCTATGATTCCAGGAAAAGGCTACCGGGTCCCTATGACAATCATGGACAATCATGCGAATCGGCAAAAAGTGCATTTGACATTTTTTTCTTCTTTTTATTGACAGTGTAAGTATGACAATGAAGTTGTTCTATTCTATTCTGTTGCATTACAGTTTTTCTCAGTTTTTCGAGCATTTCTTAAATGACAAATAACATTTCCAAAACAAAAAGTGTAATCCAAACAACATAATGTCAGTTCTGCACAGCGGAACATCATTTCTCATCTCTTCATTCCAAATGTTTCAGTTCATATAAACTCAAATGGTTTTTATACAATTGTCATCATTTGGCATAATCTTATTGATCAAAATATTGTAGTTTCCCATTGTGATAATTTTACACAAAAAATGATATATGTGTGTAATCGTGTTAACCACCACGTGCAATACAGTTAACTAAGCTTTCAAAATATTTAAAAATATTTCCATAAACTGCAAAGATACACCATTGCTGTGTTTTTGGCTTCCACAGTACATGATTTAGTTGTCATTTTGTTGTTCTTGCATTGCCATGTTGCTGTTTTTTGTGTTATGCAGGACTGTATGACTTTTTTTGTTTGCTATTGTACTGTGTCTTCAGCTCTGCAGAAGTTACATGTACATTTACATTTACATTTACAGCATTTGGCAGACGCCCTTAGCCAGAGCGACTTACATAAGTGCTTTAAGACTGTACAATGAATTTTTCCCGATACTAGCTCAATAAAACCAAGGCTATGAATACCATCGATCTAATACTCTGTGGGAAAGTGCGTTTTATTAAAAAAAAAAAAAAAAAAAAAAACTGAGTACAAATGCCAGAAGTGCTAATTTAGGTATTTCTGGAAAAGGTGTGTTTTAAGTCGTCTTTTGAAGACATTCAGTGACTCAGATGTTCGGACATGTACATGCAAGTGCTTTCTCGTAAACTCTACATACTGTAATTTAGATCCTTGCAATGTTGAAACCGATGTCTGGCATGAATAAGTATCAGTTTTCTAAAGTTAAATGGTCAGTCAGTGACAATAAAAAAGTGGAAACTGAGTATCATTCAGAACTGTGAAGCTCAGGAGCATATTTACACTGACACACTGACAATATATCTAAGCACTTAGACTCTGATGGTTAAAACGATGCTGATTGTACTTTTCATGTTTGTGGCAGTGACTAATTCGTTAGTGGAATTATTTGCTTTTGGGGCAGGAGCTAATTGTTATGTTACATGTTATTGCAGCTAAACCATAATGTTGTACTATATGCATGAACTGTTTTGAGAAATGCTCATATAGTCTTGACAATGTTAAGTATGTATCACGAAATGTGCCAGAACAATTGAGAAAATCTGTAAATTATGGATCATACATAAATTCAATACGATGAAATCAGGTGCAGATTTCATCCATGTAGCGTTTTTGTGAGGTGGTAATAAGATCCATAAAATTAAAATTAAGATCCATAAACGATCAACAAATGCATGATTTTGCATTTTTATAAAAAACTTGAGGTACAAGCCCTGAGTCATCCCTGTTTGTGAATAACATTTATATAAAAACACACATTAAATAAATGCATGGATTAAGCCATGTGGATATGCATTAATATAATAATTAATAATTAATATATATATTAATATATTTATATAATATATTAATATATATATATAGCATTTTATATATAGCAGCTTGATTAGAAAATCATTTGATGGACTTCAGTTAGATACATAAGCAATTTATCAGATCTAAACAACATTTTTTTGGCTTTTGATAAGTTATATTAATACAAAAATAATACATTAGTAGGAAAAAAAACATTTGTAGAAGTTAAATACTGAAGTAAAATACTTCAGTTGTAGATCCCTGATTTATTCAGCACACTGTCAATATTTTGCACAAGATCCTTCTGATACTCCCACAGCTTTGTGTCCA
>JAOYFF010000041.1:2772461-2787633 GCA_025773925.1 Cryptomyrus ogoouensis | reverse complement strand
TGAAGTATACTAAACCATAATATACCAAAACTGTATTATGTGGTGTGCCCCGCTACAGTGCATATCGCACTGAAGTATACTAAACCATAATATACCAAAACTATTATGTGGTGTGTCCCGCTACAGTGCATATCGCACTGAAGTACACTAAACCATAATATACCAAAACTATTATGTGGTGTGTCCCGCTACAGTGCATATCGCACTGAAGTACACTAAACCATAATATACCAAAACTATTATGTGGTGTGTCCCGCTACAGTGCATATCCGAATTTAATAAACATAAAGATACGCCAGGTTTATACAAATAACTTTTGGGTGTTATAAAACACATCTCATTAATACTGTAGCTGTACTACTAATCTGCTTACCAAATTATGGCTGTAAATAAACATCTGTATAGTACCAAAAGCTGGCGTCCGGCCAAATGCTTTGCCTCTGACCTGAACCCCTGGTGATTATTGTGCATGCGCCATATAATATAAACCAACATGATATAGCTCAGCCCTAGGATACAGTATCACTGTTCCTCAGAGGTGCATTTCCACAGTCAAAGGGCCCCCCTACTATTTACCATGATCCCATGATGTAGGGCAGCAGGGTTTGCAGTAAAAAAAATAAAATAAAATTTGTGGAGAAGGTGGGTGGGTAAGATTAAAATTACAGGATGAATCATGTCCTGTATTGGTTCAAAATGAGACACATTGTTTAATTTTTCAATACGGAATGATCCTGAGTGGCAACTTGGATTTTTATTTTTTTAAAAAAGGCCCCTGGACTTCAGCCTGGGACACACTGTTCCTCGGCTGGAAACCTTACGATAACAGACCTGGAGAAAATACCATTTCCTGAGGCTTCCATTCCTTTTTAATTGAGTCTCTGTTCCATGTTAACCAAAGTATCTGCTAGCTTCATCATATAAAATCTTCGATAAATCCAAGGGGCAGAAGCACCGTCCATGGGGACCAGGGCGTCACTCACCGTGGGCTTCCTGCCCTCTTTCAGCAGAGTCTTCCTTCGCAGCGCCCCCTCTATGGTGATGCTGCTCATGGTGCTGAACTCGTATGTAGAGTTGGCGCCAGAAGGGCTGTGGGGTTCGAACAGAACGGGATGTTACCCTACAACCTGCGGCATGAGTTGGCCAGTGGATCCTAAAACCAGTTAGGTTTCTGATCCCAGTTATTTCATAGCGATATCCTGTGTGGTGATCCCAAAATTCTGTCCCAGAAAGCCCCAGTCCAAGTTTTCCCAGGATATCCTGAAGCAGTTAGCCTGAGAATGTGACCCCTGATTATGGCACGATCCACTCACACCCCCATTCCACAGCACTTAGAATATTCCACTTCAGGGAAACAATTGGTAATTATCAATAAAGAGGACAAGATATTCCGCTCTTAAGGAAGCACGTTGTTAATATAGGGGGTGTAAGTCAACTGATCTGTAACCTTCTGGGACAGAGGTGCCAGTCTTTCAAACAAAGGTGATGATTAGTCTCCTAGTGTGATGTACAAATTACAAGAAATGATCTGTGCCAGGGACGGGTGTGTATTCATAATCTGTGGAGAAGGCATTTATCAAAACAAAAAAAGCCCTCAATGAAAGAGGTGCGCTTACATTCCGCTTTTATGAAATGCGATGGTGAGCAATGATGACGAAGTCGTCCCCCTCCACTGCCAGTCCTTCCAGTCTCACAGGTGTAGGAATTCAGAAGGGAGATCGGACCAAAGATGGACCACAAGTATGAATGTGCAGGAATTTGAAGGGTGTGGCGCTACAGGGCGTGCTCTGTGACACTTCAACGCCCACAGTAGGTAGAAGCACCCCAAAGCCAGCAAGACAGGCCACTGGAAAGCTCAAGTTCAACAATCCACTGTTCTGGAGATACTGCAGAGCAGTCCTGTTAAAGCTCCCAGCGACACAGGATGATCATTGGTTCAGCCTTCACTTGTTTCCTTGCTCTCTTGCCCTCTTATTGGCTACAAGATTGGGCCAACCCAAGGCATAAGCAAACAAGCAGCTTCTTAGGGCTCATCTGATCAGAATGGGAAGGTAGACGACAGATGAAAACTAGATAGATCAAATTTTGCTTAAGGTACCAAAATTGTCGGGCAGCCCCAGTTTACACTGTTCATGCCAAAAGCGGAGGCACATAAGCTCGTCCGGCTGAGACTGATGCAAACTTCAAGTAGAAAGCCTGGAGGGCACGGGTTAATGGAGAGTGAACTCACCAGCAAGCGAAAGCTTTCAGATCAACATCATGAAAACCAGTACAGCAACTCATCCGCACGCGTTTTTGGGAATGAGAGACCAGACCACATCCACGTTCCAACCCACGCCCGAGAACTGCCTGTGATGTCATGTGACCAGGGGCGGCTAATGGGTAGGCTGAGACAGGTGACAGCCCAGAGCCCCGGCAAACAGGAGGGCCTTCCCCCCTCCCTGGGAGAGATGGAATGGCCAATTCAAACAGCGACACCTGTACCAATGCTGACGTCAGCCGGGAGGCCCCAGATCAATTAATCCACCTCCCATCATCTCAAAGGGCATGGGGGGGGGGGGGGGCGGGGGTAGGAGGGGGGGGGGCAAGCGTGACGGTGAAGCATGCAGAGATCCTTGATGACCCAACCTCCCGCCACCTGAGACACCCCCCCGCAACCCACCACCACCACCTGTGACACCCCCCCGCACAACAACCACCACCTGCACTCTACCTGAAGACATAGCTGGGGCTCCGTGGAGAGTTCCGGACCGGCACCCTCCAGTTGGGGCCCAGCGTGGCATACATGCGGCCCCTGTTTGCAGATTTACACGTCAGTTTGGGCTGTGGTTCCGTCTCATTGGACGGGGGGCCCTCAGACTCAAGTGCAGTATACATACCCCACAGAGCAATATTCTGAAACCCCTTGTTCATCTTCCCCATACTCGCGTTTTCTGTATTTACCAGCATACATTATTTTGAGAGTCAGACAGTCCTTGGACCAACAGGGGATTAAGGGTCTGGCTCAGGGGCCCAACGGTCACCCTTCTGACCACAGGCACAGCGCCCTGACCCACTGAGCTACACAGCCACATGGCGCTGGTGCAATGCTGAGGGTACAATGGAGCATAGTAGTACGAGGGGGAGCATCCTCAGAATGTAGAGAAGCTGACGAGGGCTCCAGGAACATACTCTAGCGAACAAAGGATGAGAAACGGCTATGGGTAAGGTGTGGCCGCAGCGTGCGGAGCTCACCTGTCTACTCCAGAGGAGAGGTCCTCGCTGAAGGAACTCTCACTGCTACCTAAAAATGGGGGGGGGGGGGGAATGAGAGAGGAGAGTCAGAGATTCCCACCATGGTCTCCCCAAAAAGATGAAGTGGAGCACAGAGGCTGATAAACAAACCCTGTGGGGGTTTGTGAAGAATATCAGTGACCAGGTTTGTGGCACTTCCCCGGAGATTAAATTTTATTTATTTAGCAGATGCTTTTACCCAAAGTGAGATACAAATGATAATTAAAGGCCTTGATTAAGGAGAGTTGTGGACAGGAAAGGGGGCAGGGATCTTGGCACCTAGAGACACGCCATTGGTGAAAACAGAGTGATGTGTGTGGTTCCTGGCGGGGCTCTGGGACTCCAGGAAGCTGTCATCCAGCAGGTGCCTGGGCTTCTCCGTGGGGAAGGTGGCACTTTTGCTTTCCACCACGCTGAACTGGCACATCATGCTGAGGGTGACAGAGAGGGATGGGGAGGGGGGGAAAAGAGAAAACAGGCATCAGAAGCGGCACAGATTGTGCCCGGTCGTATGCATGAGGCTGGAAGTGGAACAGGTTTGAGTGGGCATCACATTTGATCATCTAACTCCCTCTAGTGGAGCCGAAATGCAACTGCATTACCAGTCAGGCCAAATGCCGGCTTCTTTTCAGAGCGGTGTGTCCTAACCTCTCAGCACAACATGCTTTTTAGCTTAATTGACATGACTGAATTAATTGCATGACTCAAACTGCCTGAAAGAATAAGCACAACAACGCTTATAATAAAACGGTCCTTTTCAGCTGACTTTTTAGAAAAATTAACTTTTTAGGTCTCATTCCACACTATTCTTCTATCTATTTCAGCTGGGAGGGAGCAAAAATGTGGACCATCTGTGGGTTGGGAAACTGATCGATTTATTCTGAAGAACAATGCTATGGGATCAAAACCAGCGTTTACACTGTCGGTGAGAGGGAGAGTAAGGTAGGCACCCGGTGTTTACACTGTGGGGCGAAAGGGAGAGTAAGGTAGGCGCCCGGTGTTTACACTGTGGGGCGAGAGGGAGAGTAAGGTAGGCGCCCGGTGTTTACACTGTAGGGCGAGAGGGAGAGTCAGGTAGGCGCCCGGTGTTTACACTGTAGGGCGAGAGGGAGAGTAAGGTAGGCGCCCGGCGTTTACACTGTGGGGCGAGAGAGAAGCACTCACTTGTTGCCCAGGCTGTGGCTCTTCCTGTGGCGAGATGGGGGTGGGGTGGGAATGTGCGCCCCCACCGAGGTGTCAGGGCAGGTGGGACGGCGGCTGAACCTCACTGAAGCCGCTACCTCTGACGGGCCTGGGGGAGACACAAAAACAAACCTGGGTCATGGGATCCAAAGTCATCAAAAAAACAGCTGAGGTTTCCCAGTGACGAGACCTGCAAGCAGCTTAATGTCCCCAGCTCATGAACGATGAACGGCGTCCTAAAATTCCAGTCCAAGGATGGATGAGCGGGAGAAACCATATCATTAACTGACCTGCTGCTGCTTGATCACGAACGCCTGCTAGTGCTTTATGGTTGCTGTTTATTGCTAACTCTGTGCAACTAGTCATAGTCATACCGAAATCATGGCTGCTGGATAGGAACAAATGATGAATGCAATGTTCTTCATGTCCCTCCAGCTGGCATCAGCCTGGCATCTCTCTCTCTCTCTCACACACACACACACACACACACACACACACAGGCCTGCTAATGGTAACTATGACAACCCTAACCAGCCCTAACCATAACCATAAGTAACTAAACAAAATACAAGATTATTTGCATTTTCAGTTTTTTGACTGCAGTCACAGCAACTGGTCCCCGTAAGGCGTTGGTCCCCACAAGGTAGGGTACATCTGGACCACGCACACACGTCTAGTTAGCTTTATTTGTCAATATTCCAGTTTACATTTCCCCACCAGTTAGACTTAGGTGTGCTGGGAACTGGGAGGCCTTTCTAGGCTCCTGAAGGACTGGACTGAGGAAGACTTATGTAGACCAGGGGCTTTGAAAGTGGTGTTCGACAGAGGATTCCCAGAATATGTTTATAACATTTTAAAAACATAAAAAATAAACGTAATCATAACTGCAACCAGTCACTACAATAAATCTGTCTGGGGGGACCTCCCCCTGGTCAGAAAACAGGGGTCACACATGTCAGGCTGGCATTGTTATTTCAGGGGTCATAGGTGGAAATGTTTGGGGATGCATGCTCTCGAGCGGCTGCCCTCACACCCCGGGGCGGCTGTCTTTACACTCGTTTCTTGTTAAGCTGAATATTCAGATCTTAGACGGAGCTTTTTTTTTGAGATTTACACACAGCTGAACAGTTTACAGTTTCCTGAAGTCACAATCAGGATAAGTTTCTGCTTGCGAAGCAACAGCAGCAGCTTTTCTGTGATTCTTTGCTGCCGTAGTACCAGGTGAAAATTAGCCATCATTAACAGCTTACTGTGGCTTTGCAAATAACGGTCCTGGGGGGGCACAGCTTTCCAGACATCGCATACTTATTCAGGATTATGGTGCAACCTTTGTGCGTGTGTGCTGCATCCAGAGCAAAAAACATTGTTAAACTTAACAGACCCGTAAAGAAAAACTCCCAGGATCAGGATGCAGACTTATCAGAGATTGGCCATTTCAATCTGCAAAGTGACCAAGGATTCTCACACTAAATCCAACGGTGATAAAGTCTTTTCCTAGTGGTGCTTGTGACTCTGTGTGCAGTTGTCTTTTTTTAATTGCCTCATGATTATTCGGTCCTCCATGTCTCTGTCATTTACACATCCTGGATAGATTTGATTTGGAGAATGCAGATGTTTTCCTAAGCTTTGAGGTAATACTATATTTAAACTCTGTTTCAGGGAAAAGCATAACACATAATAAATACAGATAAATAGTGGTTAATTGGACCCATTAAGCCAGGCAATAGGAAAGGCAGGAGACATGGACAGACCCTGCCAGTAATTCAGCTAGACACCCGTGTCCATTTAAAGGGATCTTGTGATTGGGCCAAAAGCACATTATTAAAGGGGAGGGAAAGGCAAGAGGGCAGTGTTTTACGTTTCTATGGAAACATTAAAAAATATACGGCATGAGCGCACCATTCATCCCAAATGTTTACACGGAAAACTTGCCATAAAAAAGTGATAAAAATGATAAGAACGTAATTCTGACTGGAGGCGATGTGTCAGACAGATGACGTTTGGATTCGGTCTGCAGCCTGACCCATTTTTTTTTAGAGCCGGTGGGCCGTTCTGCAGGACCCAACAAAGGCCTGATGATCACATACAGGGTCCACGTGGATTGCCTGCCCTCACGAGGCTTTGATGAGAAACAAAAATGAACTCGCACAGAAGCCAAATGCAGGAAATGCTGGACATTTGAATCCAGGGGTTGTACCAACCACGGTGTGTCCAACATGTGGCGTGTTGGCTGCGAAACTGTATCCCTGAATTCCCTGCAACATGCAGACAGCTTGGAAAAAAGTGAAATAAAGCAGACAGCTTCAGTACGTTTGGAACTGCTCTCGTGTACTGGAGAGTTTAAGGGTTAATTTTCTCAAGGTTAGACTTTGGAATGGTGATTACTGCCTGGTACAAGGATACCTTAATGCTAGCAATTTATGTATATTCAAACTTAAGTTAAATTTAAGTTCATTAAATTACATTTATGCCAGTTCACTTAATGTTTAAGATCAAACAGAGTAAAGACGTTAGGGTGAAAGTTAGAAGTAGGCCTAAGTAACTGAAAAACTGTCACAGTAAATACTGGTTAATGCCTTCTTGTTCCATGTAGTACATGAAAGGATTAACCAACCTAACAAGTAGGAAACCATTACCAAGGCCAAGCTAACAGCAAGCATATAAAAGAACTCTGTAACTGTTGTGGATATTCCAGCCTTAGGAGACTCTGAAGGCCAGCCACAGTTTGGTACATGCTGCCTAAGTGAGGCCCCTTACGATGGGCTCCCTTCTCGCCCTTGACCACTCATTTCTCAATAAAGAGTGTCCACCTCACCGTTACCAGCAGCGTAGAAATCCTGAGTGAAAAGGACGGACCAGATCTGAGACATTGTGCAAAGGTGGCGACCATTTCAATGGAGGCAGGAAATATTACTGTAACATCCACTCCGCCTACCATGTGCAAGAGTTCAGAAAATGTCCCCCACAGATAAGGAAGGGTGCAGCACTTCAGGGGGGACAGACAAAAGAAGTTTCGGCTGGGGGAGGCTCTCTCCATTACCTGCAAGGTCTTCCTTTGAGGACACCAGGCGAGGAGAGCTGCTCCCAGGTTCAATCTTCAGGGACAGCCTGCAACAGAGAGACAAGACCTGTGAGCGGCACAGCAGCAGCTACATGGAGATGGAGAGTGGAAGGTGGCCCCCTGGTGGCCATCGTGTTAATGACCAGTCATACAAACACATACACACACTTCTAGCCACCATGAAAAAGCAGATATGAATGTTACTGGTAAAACACACACTACATATGTGCTGGGGGGACGGGGGGTTGTTATCAAAGTAATGCTCACTAGAGACTTGCACAGGCGAGACAAATAGGATTCATCAATGAATACAGCATTTGCTGATCAGCAAGCCATGTGGTACGGCCTCCTCTTCTTTACAATGCTTACATATGTTCAGTTGAATGATCTTTGATTCACTGAGCAAGTCTGGCAGAAAGCCTGCAGCACGCGAAGTTGTACTCTTTATACTGGTTGGGTGAAACAAAATCCTGGTCTGGATTTTTACTTTCTGGACTTGAACTTTCCACCTCTGCATTATGAACAGAGATAAACACGCAGACAGACACGTGCCTATATAACTGTCTGTAAACTGATAAAAACATAAATACATATCAGAAGGTTTCATAAGGTGTCACAAGGCTGTACAAGTAAAGGAACCATCCGTGGAACGACCCCATGGAGTTATGAAGTGCACTATTTTCCAGAAAGGGGACAAGGGTTCTGAGCAAATGGTGGATTAAGTGATTTCCTAGACCGGCTGAAATAACGCACTCAGATTTGGAGAATTATAAGCACATGCAGAGGAGGGCACACAGCAGAGAGGGAGATGTGTCCGAGATGAACGGCACGGCACACGCGCTTCAGGGTCTGTGTTTCCACCGCCTTCAGACTGTCTGTTAACCTGACCAGAGCTACGGAAGGGTGTCGCTTCGTATTCTTAACACAGCACGGGAAGGTACTTGGGGAAGTGATGCCCTATAATTTGTTTTGATCCTCATAAAACGGTTTTGTTTCCAGATCATCGGATACGTCCTGATGCACAGTGCCCCCTCCTGGCAGAGACAGAGCTTCTTTCCAGAAGTCACTGTAGGTCTGTGGAAAATGGGCTATGGGGAGGCCCAGGGAAACACTCTTTTTCCACCCTAATTACAGGGAAAGGTCTTATTATCGCCATTATCCTGCTGGAAAATGGGCTTGCAGAGGCAGTAGTGGCCTTATAACCCTTATAGAAAAGGCAGTCCTGGTGTTTTGAAAGAAAAGCCCCCCCTATCCGCTCCTCAGTCTGGACACTACAAGCTTCCCGCTGTTCCTCTATATTTCTGCCCTTTTGTCTGCAGCAGCACTAACGCAGACAGAAATGCTTTATTAGTGGAGATGCAATTTTCACTTATGATTAACTAAAAATAAAACACCAACGGGTAACTGTTCAGGATGTCCCAAAAAGCCTTAGTGCCGTTTAAGCTTTAATAACTTACATAGTATAAATGTACAAGCTTACAAAAAACAACATCTGACAGCCGTTTTTTTTTTTTTTTTTAATGAATTTCTCAGGTAACCTGACCAATGTCCTTGACACTTTTTTAGGGGGGGGGGGTCATGTCAAAACTGTCATGTATGCATCGTAGACTCTCTCAGTATGGTCTTAAGGCTGGGATCACAAAAGCAATCCATTCAGTCACAAAGCAGCAGCTGATGAAAATTGACTAGCTATAGGACAAGACAGCGATTATGTTGTGCAATAAGAAAAATTACCGATCTTTAAAAAATTTTAGAAAATAAACTTTCCAAAGTTTTTTGTATGTTTCTAGTATTTATACTTTGAACGTTATTATAGTTTAAAAACTGCGCAAAAATAGCACTTACACTCTTGGAACACTGTATCATTATGCTGAAAACATTTCTGTGCATGAACATTATGAAAGTTCAGATGCCAGTTCTCAAATCAATGAGTACTATAATATAAAATACACATATATGTATCCACACATATACATATATACATACATATACATAGAGATATATGGAATGACTGGAGCAAGCTGTCTGAGAGGGTTAATTCAGGGGAATTTGCTTGGGTTACAAAAGCCTACAGTTAGTACAGGAACACAAACTGAGAAATGAGGAACGGCGCAGAGCTTCCCCTGAAGAAATCCACAGAAATGGCAGACGGGTGAGGAGGACCAGCAGCCAAGCAGTCTCCCAGTCAGGAGACCAGCAGTGTGGCACCAGATGAACGTTTCCCGTAACGGAGCGACACGTGCGAATCGGCCCGCCTTTTTATGAAACCTTTAGAACACCACAAGCACACCATAAAGCCCACTCTCTCCTCCAGTGCGGCTTACAGCTTTTGTTCGGGAATCTGACAGTAACTACCCAAGTGCTACTAGACACTAATTAGCATCTGCAAGCAATTTCAGCCAATTGGTGAATCACTTCCAACATGCATTAAACTGTAAATGAAACAGTTTCAAGTAACTTCCACTCTTAGTGAGCTATCCAAAGGCCTGTAATGTATTAACATATCTCCAGCATCTTAAACTGCCTGAAAACAATTGTGGAGAAGCACTTAACTTTTATGGCGGCTCAAACTTCGTCCACCAGAAATAATATGGGTAGCTCTCAAAGCATTCCACACCTATGCCTGCACTGCCGCACCATCCTGTCTGAGCATCACCACCTGGTTTAGGAGCTGCACCATGCAGGTCTACGCAGCCCTGCACAGAGTGGTGCGTCCGGCTGATGTGACCTCTGGAAGCTTCAGACCACCCACAGAAAGTGGTGCAAGGAAAAAATTATGAAAATAATAAAAGATCTCTCCCACCCCAACAACGGCATCTCCTCGCTCCTCGGCCTAAACTTAGAGACTGAAAACAAGTTTATACCATCAGACTGTCCATATATGGAACGGGGACTCCCATAGCTAAGACGCCACTTACCGAATGGGGACTCCCATAGCTAACACACCACTTACCGAATGGGGACTCCCATAGCTAAGACGCCACTTACCGAACGGGGACTCCCATAGCTAAGACGCCACTTACCGAATGGGGACTCCCATAGGTAACACGCCACTTACCGAATGGGGACTCCCATAGCTAAGACGCCACTTACCGAACGGGGACTCCCATAGCTAAGACGCCACTTACCGAATGGAGACTCCCATAGCTAAGACGCCACTTACCGAACGGGGACTCCTAGAGCTAACGCACCATTTTCTGAACGGGGACTCCTAGAGCTAACGCAACACTTTCCCAACGGGGACTCCTAGAGCTAACGCACCCATTACTGAATTTGGACTACTATAGCTAAAAGAAAAAAAGCTAACAAATAAAATAAGCAGCCAACAGCAAAATAAGCAGCAAGAGCAATTTCACATTCAGATTCTTTTCAAAAGATGAACACTCAAAATCACACGCCTGCACAAAGTCCTCTAACAGCTTGGTTTGTCTGGGTGAGATGGCATCATTGCGACACCCTGTTGGCCAGAGCCATGGGTCACACATTCCAGCTCGAAGCCTGTGAGATCTCAGAGCCGTGGGTCACAGATTCCAGATCTCAGAGCCGTGCCTGCAGGCGAATTCCAACAGGAAGCTCCTTCGTCTAGAAGGAAATGACATGTCATGCCACCTCATTCCCTTTTGCTCAATCCCTTGTTTTTCCAGAAGCTTCTAATAGTGATTCATTGTTTTAGGCACTATGTTTCACGGCAACCGCCAGATACCTCCATATGTCTTTCAGATGAAATGGAGGGGAGGGGGGGGGGCACCATTGCCAGTCTGAGATACCAGCAAAGCTCGGGAGGAAGAACACTCCAGTGACAAGATTCCAGTTCATTTTGGTAAGGTGCCCTTCCAAACATAGGTGCCTCAGGGCACTTTAAATATGTACTTTCCACTGTGAAATTGGAAAAAACAAGGACGACATCATTTCCGCCTGTGTAATGGAGCGATACAGGTCATTCTATCTCCATGAAGATCTCACCATTTAATAAACAACTGAGGGTGCTCTCAACCGGTCCCTTCACTCAAGACACTCTCCACAGACACAACAATGGAACCCTGATTAGGGATCCCACAGAGCTAAATTGTCACCTGTAAACGGGAGCCAACTTCTTTCTTCTTTACTTTTTAAAATGTCAATCAACTGATTTCAAGTCCCTGTTCATGTATGTCAAACAAATGAAACGCTAATGAAGAGACCAAAAGCATTTTAGGATCCATAAAGTGAGATTAAATAACATCGGTATGTATTTTTAGCCTCTTCATATAGATAGAGTTGCTTGGGCCTGTTTTACTGAACCTCTGTTTAACAACTAATGAGCTGTCTGACACCCTGGGTCTTTTGATCATGATTACATGATTGTGCTCTAGTCAATCACGCATCTAGAGAAAAGTCAGCAGCCAATTGAGTGACGCTATCAGATAATTCACACCTACCACCAGCATACTATACTCTGACATGCGTTCTGCCTGCTGAGGGCCCACTGAAATGTTATCGAAGCCGGTTGATTCCTCTTGTCTAGGATCAGATGGCTGGGGTCTCCTTGTCAGAACCCCTTGTTCAAAAAGCGCTTGCTTTCATTCGATCACCCAATTCCTCCTCGGACTCGGAGATGCCAACAAGCCCAATATCCGGCAAAACGCAGGCACCTCTGGAACAAGTGATTTAATTGGAAAGAGGCCGTCAAGTGTCTGGGCCTCGTGCCGCTCTTAATGTCCCCCTAAATCGATGTGGAGAAGGCGGATGAAAAACACACGCAGCCGGCTTGCCGCCCAGCAGGCGCAGCAGAGCCAGTTAAACACATCGTTATGCTACAAAGCCCCACCCCCCGGTAAGGGTCGTAAGTTTAAGTGGGAGAGTTGGTGTGACATCATGGCTAATTACTGGAAATTTTAAATGTGATGACAAAGACGAAAGAAAATGTTTTTCAGAAAAAAAAGAGGAGAATTACTTCATTTTCAAACAGGCTTGAAGGCCAAGGGTGAGTAAATGGCACTTCAATAGAAGAGTACGATCTCGCCGCCATTCCGTTACAGTCTGACCTCACCGTGTGCTTCAGGAGGTCTCGCTAAACGGCTGCATGCTTGGCCAATGTAGACAAAGCTTTTCTACCAATATGAAACACACGTACAGAGGAGAATGCATGTTCTAGCTTTTTCTGCTGCCCTGTTAGCATCAGGAAATGTTACATAAATGCTTTCTAAACCAAATCTATGGAGGACTTGTACCCCTGTCTCCCTCCTTCTACTCTCGCTCTTTCTGTCTTGACTTTAATCATGAAGGATGCCTGGTTTTTACGGAATGTTGTAGCATTTGGTGATTAAGGACATGGACCCATTACTTAGCTGGTTTGAATTGTAGGACAGGTCTCCGCTCCAGCAGAACAGAATAAGTATCCGCAGATGCAGATCTAAGGCAGCGAGCCTCAAAGCTCGATAGCTAATCAACATTAAAATACTTGTGGGCTGCACTTGTCACAGAACTAAGTTACAGAACTAAGTGCTGACCTCAGCATGCTATCATACCCTGGTAAAGTAATACATATAGTACATTACATCATACCAAGGAGTCTTAAAAAACTAATTTATCGGACATTATCACACGCCTCAAGCCCAGGGTGTTTCCGTGGAGAAACAATGCCCAGTGTTGGTCCGAGACAAGCGGGGATACTAAGCCTCACAGCAAGACAGTCTGGGCTTTTGGGGTTTGTTAGACACCAGTCCAGTTAAATTAGGCTCTGTGTTTATTAAAACTTTCAGTGAGGCACACGGGCCTCATGGTAGCCCCTGAGAGAGCATCTAGCCTCCGCCGGACCTCATATCCAGCTCACTTTTCTGTAAAAGCAAGTTACACTCAATATGAAGGAAGAACGACACATCTGGGCGCGGCATTTAAGGTGATTCGGATCATTTGCCAGTGGCCCTGAGCATGTGGTGGACAGTGATCCATGGACACAAACTTCCCAAAACGTAGACAGCAGCTGCATTCGCTGGATGCGCTTTGAGTAGACGGGAAGCATCTTTCAAAACCATTATTTCCTTTGGAAAGCAAAAAACAAGCAGGAAAACAAGGTAACCTAGGTGACAGCTCGACGTGTAATATGTTTTGCGGGAATGCGAGCCTGTGTTTCGTTATCGCTGCCTTCACATTTGTAGACCAGGCTGCGTTAATCCGAAACGGACACGGTGTTTGTGAACAATCTGCCAACATCCTGCCTCAAGGCTTGGTTTTGTCTGGGCCCATTTGTGATCAGCGTTGCCAACTAAAAAAGAAAAAAAAAAAGATTAAAAGCAGTTTTTTTGTTTGTTAATGGCGTAACCGTATAGCAGAACACATGCTGTCATTATGGAACAGAAAAACCAGAAGGGAATGAGCCCAGGACCCGACCGGGATCCAGCAGTGAGCTCACACTGGATGAAAAGCACACTGTGAAACGTATCTGCCTCCATGTAGGACCACGAAGGAGCCTTTACTTTAAGATTAATAACGTGTCTCAGCATCTATGTATGTATATATATATGTGTGTGTGTGTGTTTGTATGTATGTATGTATCTATGTATCATCCATCAGTCTATTTTCCATCCATCCATCATCCATATCCACCCATCCATCCATCAGTCTATTTTCCATCCATCCATCCCTATATTTTTCCATCCATCCATCCATCCATCCATCCATCTAATAGGATGTACCCCATCTAGGTTGTCCCCTGCCCTGCTCTCAGTGCTTCCTCAGACAGACCCTAGGCTCACGGTGACCCAGAACTGGATAACTAGCACAGCAGATAGATGGATATGGAAATGACAGGGAAATGACAGGAACTGAGGAGTCTTTTCAGCAGAATGAGCACGGATAAATGGGACGCATTTACATCAGTGTGGTGACTCACTCTGGGGGTCACTGTGGGCCTGGCTTTTCTCTGCTAGTGTCTCTCACTGTGAAAAGCTCCCCCAGGCAAGTAGCCAGATATTAATAAAGACAGAGTAATAAGCGACAGCGCTGACTGGCGCTTCGGAGCCAGAGACGAGGCCAGCTCTGGAGACCTCTGCTAACACAACCAGGATGTGTGCGGGGACGCCGTCCGCGCTGGCATTGCTCACGAGCGCAAGCCGCGATTACACCCCTCTGGCACACTGGCAGAGACTCTCAGACCCATCTGAGGCATTGATTCCACCCGGGGAACACATACGAGAAGTTTATTCCGGCTGACAGAAATACTGCATTACATCTGACGAACGCTGCCCCCCCTAGTCCGAGCATCGTGGCAGATGTGTCAGTGCTGCAGCCCGGCCGTGCTGATTCCACTTCCTGTCGATAAGACACCCCCACCCACCCACAGAGAGGAGGCATGCAGCCCAGGAGAGACGGCTCAGGCTTACTTGTAGTTGTCGTCCTCCACAAACTTCTGGAGCTCCTCGATGTAGCGGACGGACATCAGGTACTTCTGTACGTGAGGCAGCGTCCCCAAGTGATCTATGATGGGACACAGCGGGGCGAGCGTAAGAGGTCTGTCTAGGTCTCTCTAATTAGTCTCTGTCACCTAGGAGATGCTAACAAATTCATAAGCATTACACTCACTGCTGCCCCCCCGCGCCCCCCGCCCCCCCCCCCCACCCCCCCCCCCCTCCCCGCGCCCCCCCCGCCTGCCATCCCCCCGTCCACTGCTGACACGCT
>JAOYFF010000041.1:2753563-2763723 GCA_025773925.1 Cryptomyrus ogoouensis | reverse complement strand
GTTATCACGCACGACACAGCTCACCCGCACCGCCACCCCAGACAACAGCGGGGGGGGGGGGGGGGGTGGGGGGGGGGGGGGGGGGGGGGGGGGGGGGGGGGGGGGGGGGGGGGGGGGTGACGGGTGACTGTGCTTTAAGGTTTGGCGTGGATGTATGAAAAGGGAAAACCCTTCTGCTTCCAACATCCACAGGCTCTGAGCTCCTGGCTCTTGGCCGACTGGTGAGACCAGTCCTGTGGGGAGAAAATGACTGACAGGTTCTGGTGGATGACGATGCACAGACCCGCCAACAAGTTTCCTGCAAATTTATGGGGGTAACTCAACATGGCTGGACACGAGATGTAACTGAGGGGGAACCACGATGGTGCTTAAGACTGCGATTCTGCCAGAGCGGCATGGCATGGATAGGGGTCTGTGGAAGGAGGACCATCGATATGAAACGTCAGCATCAGAAGAACAAAGCCTGAGCAGAAGGTATGGGAGCAATAGGGCCATCAAGCCTGGCTAGTCACAGCGCCACCCACAGGCTGCACATGTGAGCAGACCTGGTGAGTATCCTCCCAACAAGATAACAGAACCACTCACGAGGGAAACAGGCCAACTTTAGGGCTGAAGTGTTATTGCAGGACTCTGGATTACAAGGCCAGTTCCAGTTGACAGAAGGAACACAAACAGCCTAGTCCATCACGGCTCAGCTGTGAGCAATCCGGCCCCCTGCTTGTTCACTACGACACTCTGGCTGTCCGCAAAAACCCGACCCGCAACCCTGAATGCCAGCAAAACAGGACTGAAGACTGAGCTGCAGGTGACTGAAGTGAATCACTGAGGATTAGTGCTCAGGATGGTCTGGGGTCCGTGCTTTCCATTGTGGAGGGATTTAAATGAAGATAGTACAGATAAACATACACTGAGGTCAGCCACACGAGAAGCACTGACTCATCCATAATGCAGACTTAAGCTGAAAGTAAACGGTAACATTGCGTACAATGAATCAAAGTTGCCCTCATTTAACCAGTAATGTTCAATTGATGTTCAATTGTGCAGAGCCGCCAGGGGTGTGAAAATGCATTGCAGTTTCAGCACAATGCGGGTGACTCGCTTCAGTGCTCTGAAAGTTTCGCATTAATAAATCAATTTAAATAAATTTCATAAAAGACGCACAGCATTCAGCTTGGTCACACAATGCTGAAATTCTCCACACAGCCACTGGATTTTCCAAGGCCTGCAAGGGAGGAGGCGATTAAGCATGAGCATTAGCTGCACCCAGCGGGGAAAGGTCACTCAGCTTTTTGGGGGGAGCCCTCGCTGCCTTGATGCTGAAACACTGCCCTCATTGTCGCATTAAAGGTTATGTGCTTTTCTACGAGGAACCGCTGCCATTTATGAGGCCTCGTCAGTCATGCACAGTCTGTGGGGGAAAAAAATTGCAGAAACAAATATGAAATGCTAACGTGACAATATAGACAGCATTTTTCCATTAAGACCTCCTGGCATCTCTCACAGACATAAACAGTCTAATACCTATCCCTCAAACTGACAGCCAACCAACCGCTAAAATGGGCTCGGATGCCATTAGATCAACTGAAAATCCTACAGCCAATTGGGGGCAAAAGCTACTGGCTCTCCAGTGAAGTCCACACTGGATACTTTTTAGCACCATGAAGGCATCACACTGGTCTTTCCCTGGGTCTTTCTAATTAGCTATCCAATGAAGCAACCTGAATAACGGCTAAACCACCACTGAAGAGGTTAAGAATACAGATAAACCTAGAAAACGGCAATGCTTATGGCTAGGTTCTCTGTGCACAAAGAGAGCCCAGAGCACAAGTAAAGGAGGGCAGGCCGATAACCGTGTGGATCAGGGAATGATTTGACCAAAGCGCAGCTGCGGCCCGGTGTCCGAGCCGTTGTCAGTGTGTGTTTTGGCTTCCCGGCTACGTTCCGTCCAGCGGCCCTGACCGCTCTTGTCACATTCCCAGCGGTCCTCTGGCAGACGGGAAGATTACCTCAGACAGGCCCTGCTCCCTCGCTCACGGCTCCCCGGCCCTGTCCTGGAAACAGACGTCTGTGTCCAAGTGCAGGGCTAAGACCAAAGCAGCTTTACAGGTCACGGTGAAGGGCTGGAACTTTCTGGAAGAAAAGCTCGTACTGCGGTCCAGCAATCCACAAAGGATCATAAGTCGTGCTGGCCAAGGTGAGAGGCCATTGTTTATCATTTAATAAAGGGCCCATTCTTCACCAACAGACTCTAGAGGACGCACGGACACAGATCCCTCACAGAACGTCATATCCAGGATAACTCTGACTAGGATCTATCTGCACAGGAAACGGAGCCTGAGCTTCCCCAGGGCAGGCCATCTGCTACCAGCACAAAACTGCTTCTTTAACACACCACAACCTGAACACACCCAAAAGCAAAACAAGCAAGCAGTGAGGAGCCCTTTCAAAGCCCAGCTGAAAGGTGAATACTGTGTGTCAAAACAAACCGGAATGACTCACGGACTTTGTGGGGAGAGCAGGCTGAGGTACATGAACGCCTGGAAGAGCATCGATAACAGATACGGGGGCACACTCCAGCGAGGTGGGGCCTGGGTTCCAGCACAGCCATGGGTGCCGAGATTAGATTACCTCTTGTTAACTAATGGATTTCCTACTTACCAGAAGCATTTCATCTCAGCAGATGTTTAATTCCCTAAATAAAGCACCCAAAAAATACATAATGTGAAGGATAGTAAGAATGAACAAGAGCAGAATGAATGAATGAGCGAATGACTCTATTGTCACTGCACAAGGTACCACGAAATTGAAAGACTATTCTTGGTGATGTAAGAAAGAAAAAAAAAAATCAGGAAGGATACAGAAAGTACAGAAAAAAACTGGATGAATAGAATATAAAAAACAGAATATGAAGAATAAAGAGAACATAGAATATGAAAATGAATACTTTAACAGGAAACGACAGAGCCCAGACATGCCTCTGCTGCAGAAGACGCGACTGGCCGTCAGGACCCGAGATCCAAGACTCAGGACGAGCTTCTACCCGACAGTTACAGGAACGCCACGCTCACTGATAACTGACAGGGTACCTCCAGTCACCACTGGCATTTATCACCCACTGTCTCTCTAACCTCAGGAGTTCATCGTCCTACTTACACGTTATGATATATATGGCATGTATTGCATTGTTCGCTAGTCTGCATTTTGCTATCTATTGCTCGTTAAGCAAGGGTCTCATTGTACTATACAAATGACAATAAAGCTTTTGAATCCTCGAATATTTGAAGAACAGAAGTAATTACCAGTGATCTAAACAAGAGACACGGCCAACACTCATAAAGTAACAATGAGTTAGCAAAACTACCAGCGACCATCTAGCCAAAGACGCATGTTACAGGGCTGGGAACCTGCAGATCCAAATCAAGCAAGGAGGTGAGGGGCCACCTGTTTCAGATTTACCTGCCCGTTTTTTCTTGTTGGGATAGAAGTCAGAACTGTAAAAACAAGCAAACTTTAGAGAGGAGAGCGGTGCCAACACAGGGTCATGGAGAAGGAAGGATGGCAGGTCCGATCGGGCATAGGAAGCCATCTCAGAAAGCGCTGAGAAGTGATCAAATCAGATCAGAGTCTGCACATACTGCAGGTCAGAAAGTGAGCCTCTGACACATCAGCGTTCACATCAAAATGAAACTCACACCTTTTCTGGGAAGACAAACCCATGAGCATCCCTGTGACCAGCAGAATGGCGTCTTAGTTTCCAAAACAAAACAACGTTGGCAGACACCATGAACTGAGTGATTCCGGATAAACGAAACAGCATCACCCTTTAAAGATACCTGAATATCAGGCAGCTAACTTCACAGGTTCTAATGTGGAAAAAGCTGATCCGTTACCCCCATGTGACGATACCACCAAGTACAGCAGGTACACGCTAATGCTACACATCCTGTAATACACACCATCTCCTAAACATGTCTGTTACTCAGCACATTTTGTACCCTCAAGGGTCTGCCAATTGTACCCTAGACGTAGGTAAATGTACCTTTTAACTGTAGTAGTACTGTGCCCTTTTTTCTGACAGTATAGATGGCACCCTCGGGGTGTGGTCCTGGTTGAACTTATGAGAAGGGTGATACCATTCACATAGGCCCCACTTATTGAAGAAGTTTTTAAAAGCCAAACATTTAACTGGACACATCCTTTCTGCAGTGCTATCTAAACAAACTCTTAATTGCACTTGAACTTATTGTCTTGACTGCACTCTAACCAGTATATCTGGGGGGTGTTCACACATTGCCATGGGACTGTCAAGGCAAACAGATCAACCGAGGTGGGGGGGGTCAGCGCTGCTTCTGGCCCAAATGCAGGGATTATGAATTTAATATTACAGTGCAGAATCTGATATGGAAGTCAAGTTTAGATGTTAAAAAACAAAGAGAAAACTGACCAAAATATCCAGCTGAAGTAGGCTGAGGGTCCCCAGTGCCGTGGACGTGTCATACACTGGGAAAGACTGGAAATGTTATTAAAGACGCAAAACAGAAACTCAGCCTTGGGTTTGTTAGCCTGAATACACCTGATTATCTAATCAGTGTATTATTAAACATTTCAAAATTATTCCATATATAAAAATGTGGTGTTTTTGTTGCATGCTGCCAGAAAATGGATGGATGGATGAATTAATTTTTATTTTCTTGCACAGTTTTCTTACACTGAAGCAAACAAATAGAAACCAGTATGTTTGGCAATCTGAACGTGGCCCTAAGATATGATAAAAAGGACAATTTACAAAAATCACGACCGCTGTTGAGATAATTGCAAGGTAATTGGTCGGTTCAGAAAATACAAAGCAATTTAGAAAACGCCAAATATAACCACATAACTACAGGGGCAGCACGGTGGCGCAGTGGTTAGTGCTGCTGCCTAATAGCAAGAAGGTCCTGGGTTCGATCCCGGGTCCTTTCTGTGTGTAGTTCGCACGCTCTCCCAGTGTTCATGGTGGCTTTCGCTCCGGTTTCCTACCACGGTCCAAAGTTGATTGGTGAGTCTAAATTGGCCCTGTGTGAGTGTGCGCGCCCTGCGATGTGTTGCCGCCTGCCCAGGGTTTGTTGCCGCCTGCCCCCATTATTCCCAGGATAAGCTCTGGTCCCCCGAACCCAGTTCACATGACCATATACTGACTTTCTCAACTCCAGTACAGTTGATGCCTAATCTACCATCCTGGTTTTTGTTACCCGATTGATTTGGTCACAGACACTCTGCATTAAACGACAGTGGCTCCTGAAATGCCTGCATGTGACCTGGCACATACTGCTGCTGATACGATGCGGTTATTACCTTAACCTTAACTTACATTTACCAGTGAAAGAACAACAAAGTTTTAGGAAAGTCAAAAGTCCAGGACGAGGAACCAAAAAACTAAGTCCATAACGACAAATAACTGATGATTGGTAAAACACAACTTTTAATCTTCCCTGGAGTTTAGAAAGTCTTTTCAGACAAAGTAATAAAAAACGCACATACTCCATGTGAAAAATTACAGATTTTGCAGAATTCTGGAAGAAATAAGCAGGCTGTCCAGGGCATTCGATGCCTGCGCCCCCGGGCCAGGGGGTGGCGTACAACGACACCATATTTCATACTCTCTACTTGTGTGACGCAGGGACACGATCACTGGACACTGAGCCCGGTGTGTCAGGAGCAGAAAGTTGAAGATGGAGAATGAGGTACCACTACACTCGAAATCCCATTCGAGACCAAATTTTGGAAAAAATTTTGTGGCTCATCTCAACTGTCACCATAGGAACAGTTCCCATACCCCCACCCCCAGCATAAACCACCCATAAATAGAACATGGGGCTTATTCATGCCGCACCCCACGGACTCCCCACAAGGAAGTGAGGCAAGACAGCTGTCATCGTCCCAAATGGTGCTGGGGAACAGCAGGGCCCATTGATCCGAGGTGAAATCTGGCGAGAGTCACCTGAGCCGTAACCGCACCCTGACTAGGAGAAATGCTTTCAACCTGAAAGCCTCTTTTCATGGACACTTCAGCAGACCCCAGCAGCTGCTTCGCAAATTTTCACTTAGAAAAGTAGATGGTCCAGCCTGAGTACTCGGTTCCCGAGGGAGTCCCCAAAATGGCAGTCATCACACACATTTACTGCACATTTTATTCTCTGACGTAAACGAAAAACCCACAGCAAACTGCTAATGCGCTAACAGCTAGCCCAAGGGTCTAAGGAGTTCCAAAATGGCAGCCATCGCACACATTAACTGAGCATTTTCTTTCCCGACATGAACAATAAACCCATAACGTCCGGACATAACACCTCTTGTGTCCTTAGATACACCTCGTGAAGTTAGTCAGATCATCATAACCTGAAAACAGGCGTCACAGCTGGCCCGCATCAGCTTGCCTATTTTCATGAGGAAAAGGTTTTATGGTCAACACCGGCACATTTCATTACTGCTGTGAAGCTGGTGATGCTGGATGAGTCCGTAAAATTCCTGTGCAGCAGATCAAACAATTCCAGCCTAACGTCCAGAGCAGAAGGCCTTGTTAGCGTACTACGGCCATCTTGTTTAAGCTTTTACTGCTCAAATAGCGCATACGTCACCAGTTCATGCTAATGGATCACAGTTCATTAAAAGCAGACCCAGAGACCGGAAAAAATGGGCAGGAAGCTTTAAGCTCTCAGACCTTCCAGCAGTCAGAGCTGCACAGAGGCAGAGTGAGTAGTGGGACAGGCAAAGACCATGTGGCGTGTTCACTGTGTGGAGGGAAAATGATTCAGAACAAAACAATGTGATTCCTTGCACTCTGTTGATACGTGTCGGGGGTGCACCTGAGTCGTGCAGGCATGCCGACGCTGCGGAAGAACACGCCAGAGCATGCCCTTCAGGGCCAAGAGCTCACCTGAGGACCTGTAACATCCAGCACTACAACACCACCAAAGAAAACTAACACTCAGGCAGAGTAAACGGGAAAGGCAGTAAAATGCTTTGGATAGCATGAGTGATGTAAATTACAGTGTCATGCAAGAGGACTGGCATTTCAGCCAAGTGTGTGAAGCTCAGCAGGTCGGGATGCCAAGCCTGGTATCAGAAGTTCAAATCCCAGGGCCAGTTGAGTGATTTCACCACTAGGCTCTTGAGCAAGGCCCTTAACCCCAATAGCTCCAGGGAGTGTCTGACCCTAGTTTCTCAACTGTATGTTTCTTTGGATAAAAGTTTCTGATAAATAAAATGTAATGCAATGTGAATAGTACATTGCAGGCTGCTCAGGAACGTAATGTAATGTGAATAGTACATTGCAGGCTGCTCAGGAACGTAATGTAATGTGAATAGTACATTGCAGGCTGCTCAGGAATGTAATGTAATGTGACTAGTACATTGCAGGCTGCTCAGGAATGTAATGTAATGTGACTAGTACATTGCAGGCTGCTCAGGTACGTTTTCCTTGAATTTGACATTTTTCTGCTCAATTTCCCAGTTTAATTTTCTCTGAAACCTAAACCTTTTCTACCTCTGGATTTCAGGAACATCTCGCATGCTCGTAAGGTACCTCCCCTTTGAATACCTTACCAGGGCTGCAAATGTTATTTATTATTTCAGGCTAGATGCCCAGGCCGGGCAAAGGTCAAGGCAGTCAGCGATGGCATGGACTGTTTCAGAGGAACACAGTCAATACCCATCGTCAAGGTTCAGTTCCTGTAGAACTTAAACACATCCCTTAAACCTTGCTGACAGCCGAATGAGCAGATCTGATAAAATCAATTTTAATTAGTGGCTATTCAATGGGAGTCAGACCTGATTACATACAAGATCGCCATCAGCTACAGGTGGGTAGCAGTATCTATCCAGCTACCTCTGATAAAACTTTGATTCCTTGATGTGCCCATGGAGACAGTGCAGGATGTTCTTCTGAATCAGGCCTAGAAAAATTCCTTTTGCCGGGAGAGACTTTGTTTAAATCTGCCCTCCCGGAACCTTGGCTTAGCAATTCCCCACACACCTGCTCTCCGCTGCCCACGCCTGCTAGTGATTGCAATACATATGGTTGGGAGCTGGAGCATGCTCCGGTCCAAGAGGTGCGTCTGCCTTTAATTGATTGCATATTACTGAGCCAATCGCGAGCGGCCGTTGCCCCCGAGAGCCAATCACAGTTTTCAGCACATAAAGAGCACGGAGGAGCCAAGTCAAACAGTTGTCTTATGATGAATATGCATCACCAGAGACACGAGAAGCATGCAGGTCATTAGGGCATCATCACAAAGTCTGCAGTACCTCTTTGAAAACACTGGATGACTTTCCACTGGTTTCAACAGGTTCTTAATTCCTAACGGCTTTATCCTATCCAGTTACGCCTGACCCCAACCCACGCGCTGAGTGCTTGGGGAGGCAGACGGCCCGCCTTGGGCTCTCAACACTGGAGAGTGTCATTGTTTTCCTGCAAACATCTGCAGCCATGGACTGCTCTAAGGCGAGAGGAATTTCACGTCAGTAAGGATGACGGTTGGACAGCGACCCGAACGTCACCACCAGAGACGCAACTGCACAACTGGAGAGAGACGCGTGGATATTTCTAGCAGACCAGTAGAAGCCAAGCGCCTCTGACCGCAGTGGACCAACAACAGCCGTCCTCAAGCTGAAGGAACGCCATCAGAGAGCCTCCCTGTTTTCATGGAAACTGACATATTTTGCTACTGGCTGAACGAGTGTTAATTTTTTAAATTCTTGTGTGAATCCATAGGCCATAAAAACATTGGATCAGGGGTTTATGATCAATAGGTGACCAGCAAACCCTCCCTGCCAGGGCCCCAAGGTCAAATATTAAGACTGGGACAATGTGAATTGGGACTTTGTCATCTTGCTCATTTGACTTCCTCTGCCAGCCCCTGGAGGATGGGCTCCCCCCTCTGAGTCTGGGTCCTCCCAAGGTTTCTTCCTTCTAGGGAGTTTTTCCTTGCCACTGTCGCCTCCGGCTTGCTGACTGGGGGCTTTGGGCAGGGATGCTGTAAAGCGCTTTGAGACGATGTAATGTTGTGAAAACGCACTATACAAATAAAACTGAATTGACCCTGGACCTCCTGGAAGTGGAGGAACGAGTGAGCTTTGTTACACATAGGCCTGGAGTCCCCCAGGTCTAAGAGCAGCGCAAATCAAATGCCCTCATAGCCCCGCCCCCAGGTAAAGACCCTGACAATTATATCGACTCCTCATGCTAAACGTTACCAGCTCATTACATCCGGAGCTACACACTTCAGCTTCTGCTCAGCCAGGCAGCAGGTCCAGGATATTTAAGAGATTAAATCCCAGTGACGTATTACTCTCTAAACATCTGTGGAAAAGAAAATCTTCAGTAAATAACTGATGCAATAATCAATGCATTAGGTAAACAATAAACTAAAGACGAATCATAAAATTTAACCATGAATAAAAACTAAATAAAAGTTTGGTTTGTCACTGCCAGTGATTTCATGCACATGAGAGTATGTTAGTGTCTGCATGTTGTACTATGGTCCTTGGGGAACGTTAATCTTTGCTGCTGTACACCTGTACATGGACGACATGACAATAAGCCCACTTGACTTGACTTGTTTCTTTGTTTAGGGAATCATACATATAGTTCAATGTTTTGCATGCACTAATCTGCACTTGTCTCTGGTAACTGAGTGACTGCCTTTCACTGTTCAGGTGAGGGGCATTTAACACCTTTACAAACACTGACTACCAGATGTTTTCCCCAGGGTCTATTTCCCTTGATAGCTTTTCCACTGCAGGGATCTCCGTGAGCCTTCAGCCCTTCCCAGGGAACAGAGGATGTGATAAACAGCATTCCAATATGTACTTTTATATGGAGCTGAAAGGACAGCCAGCACTTCAATATTTAAATTTTATATAAATGTAAAAAAATTACACAGATGCTGTGAACATTACCTATGTTTGATGCCTCAAATAAAATGAGGGGTATTTTGGTGCTAGTCAGAATGCAATCACAAACAAAACAGTAACGCAGTGTATTGACAACACACTGGACATCGACCAGTAATCCTGACCAAAGAGGAATAATCCCACGACAAATCCCTACATGGGGTATAATCATGACCAGAGAGAAAAAATCCCACAATAAATCCCCACATGGGGTGTAATCCTGACCA
>JAOYFF010000041.1:2697712-2737529 GCA_025773925.1 Cryptomyrus ogoouensis | reverse complement strand
GGGGGGGGGGGGGGGGGGGGGGTGGGGGGGGGGGGGGGGGGGGGGGGGGGGGTGGGGGGGGGGGGGGGGGGGGGGGGTGTGGTGGGGGGGGTGGGGTGTGGGTGTGGGGGGGGGGGGGGGGGGGGGGGGGGGGGGGGGGGGGGGGGGGGGGCCACGGCAGGGGAACAGCTTCGATGGGAGACCAGTCCATTATGGGTACAGCCCATTATGTCCTTAAAACCCATTTGGAGTTTGTGTCACATCCTGTCCCCCAGGAACATCACACTGATGCTCATGCTCATGCTGCCCTGCCCCCTGCTGGACATACAGGGCATCTAAGAAAGCAGTGACCTTCTCTGTAACCCAGGAAGATCATTAGAAAGGAGGCTGCCAGGTCTCCCGCGGTTCTCCCTCAGACCGACACCCTCCGTGTGATACTGAACCAGGGCTCTATGCCGTTTACATTATCTGCAGTTTTATATCTCAAACTCCACAAGGACACAGCAGCTTCCAGCATGGCCAAAGAAGACTATCTGGGAGTGAAATTAACTGCTTAGCATCACAATGACCGTACTGTACAGCTCTGAGAGAAAAGTTATTACTATAATCAAGATTTCCATCAATGTGGTAGGTTCTCTGAATCTCACACTTGAAGTGTGCAGACTTTTTATGGGCTCTACCACTGGAAATATTCCATGGGGGGGGTTACAGAAAGTTCCATCTGTTTGATCAGGAGCCAGATTGATTTACAAAAAAAAAAAAAAAAAAAAAAAAAAAAAAAAAAAAAAAAACGCTGAGAATTTAATTAGCTCTGTACTAACTTTTTATTTACCCGATGTGACACAATAGTGCCTTCGCCTCACAGCACCTGGTTTTATGCTTTTCAGCACCTTTAAAAAATACAAAAGCCCCCTTGATAAAAGGTGAAATGCCACAACTTTCACTCCATGAAGCTCCTCAGCCTCTGCTTCTGGTCCCCACCGGGTCCCATTTTGTCCCAGAGGGCCCACAGAGCCAACAAGCCACAAATCTCAGCCACTGAGAGATGGGGATGTAGCATCCATTAGCCTTCCTGAAAACATTCCCCCCGTAAAGGGGAAAAAGATGTTTACACCAGGAGAGAGCGGAGAAGAGGCCTTGTATCTGATTAAAGTGTGAAAAAGCACGCTTCCTCAGCTTGCCTGGAGAGACGATTATGATCGCGTGTGCCTGCATCACGAGATCCCGGAAGACCTACGGCCTCAGGACGGCTTGAACAAAGAGCCGGCAGTGCAGGCCCTCAAAGCCGGCAGGGGGGTGACATTTCACATCACTGCAAAGCTGAGGATTCGCAACGGGGATTTCCTAAAACACCGTTAGCCTAACCAGCGGCAGTTAGCAGGGGGACGAGTCTCGACCGGAGGGGCAGCCATAGTCACGCTTCTTTTTTTAAAAAAAAAAAAAAACGGTTGATCCGTTCCAGGCCACCTAAGGCAGAAACACTTCCATGATCTGACAAGTGCTCAAGGTGAGGGATCTGCTTAAGCTCAACCGGTAGTAAAATGAGGCCATAGTCAGCTCATGGAAACATGGAGGTCTCCAGCAGACTGCGGAGGATCTGAAGGACTAGGTTTGGAGGAAGGACCACCCAGGAAACACTCACCCAGGTATGGGATGCATGGAACCATCTTCAGAGAGCGGATGTACTCCCGCATGCGCGTGTAGTTCTCCTCCTTGGAGGTCAGGTAGTCCAGCTTGTCCAGCGTGGCCTTGTCCTTTCGACTGATTAGCTGAGAAAGATGATCAAACAGTCAATCAGATATTCAAGCCCACTAACCAATCAAATGCTAATACACTATAAAAACTGTGGAGTGGGGATAACTTAAACTATCATGGCAACGTGACGCAATAGATTTTTGAGATTTCCAAACTTAAAGCAACATAGTTTAGTCTTGCTTTTAAGTTGGGAAAACTCAAATGTGTCACATCACGTTGCATTGATATTTTAAGTTCTCTATTTCACATTTTTTACAGTGTATATAAACGGCTCTGCACCACTGGTGTATTCTAAATATAAGAAGTCAGAACTACCTTCCAATTATTTGACAAGGACATGCTATTTTACATGTATTTATTCATCTGTAAACATGCTTTTTTTAAATATATATAAGAAACTTCCCCATGTGAAAAAACAGGAGACAAGGCAAATTTATTCAAGTCCAAGTAGTGAACATCATGGGAAGGATACAAAAATGTGGTTAGAAGCATATTCATGGAAAAATGTTGTGTTTCAACAGCAGAGATAACCGAGAGGCTGTGGCGGCCTGCCTGCTCTCACGAACCCCCACTGCCTTCGTATCAGTGCCACTGAGCCCCAGCTGCTCCGCGTCTGCGTCATTTTCGGTGTCTGGCTAGATGTGCATGACCGCCTCATGCCTAGGCAGCCCTCAACCACTATGTTTCATGTTTTTATCTTTACTTTCAGTTTCTGCAATGATGCTATTGTTCTGGGCAGCCGTTGTTCCACTGACACCTTCCTATAATCTGCAGACAACTCTAACTTCCCACAGTTTGCATCTTTTGGGCTAATCGTCATCTGTACTCCACTGTCAGGTACTGCTAACAGCACAGTGCTAATTCAGCATGCATCCTCTATGGCAAGGTTCCCTAATTCTGGTCCTGGAGGGTTCAGTATACACCACAGCTTGCAGATTTCCCGGCTCAAACACACCTCATTTAGCTCACCAGCTCATTGCCAGGTTTAGTAGTGTAATCTGCAAACTGTGGTGCAGACTGCACCCTCCAGGTCAGGATTTGGTGATCCCTGCTCTACGGAAACACCCTGCTTGGGTTCACTGCAGATCCCGATGCATATCGCATTTCCCCCCACTGGGTAAACATGACTACATAAGCCTTCTCTAATTCCATCCCAAAAGAAAAAGTGAAAATCCCACAAAAACAACAGCTGTGAAATCCTGGTCTCCGGGAGTATGAGACTGGCACGTTGTGAAAGCGACACGTGGCGCCCCCTATGAATACACTGACACAGTATTCTCGCTAGGCAAATAGCAGCAGTCAGCATTAAGTGTGCGGTTAAGAACCGCACACTGCAAAGAGACTACAAAATTCAACTCTGCCTCAGAGTGGAACAGCAAATCAAATCAGAGCCCTCAATAAAACTTAAATCAATGACTGTCCGGCTGCAGTTTGCTCTGACGATGAGTCGGACCTCCTTGAATCACTTGCCCTCTCTTCTGCATGCTCTAACAGCTTCTCTCAGCTACTGCGCTTCGAAACCAACTTCATCCCTATTCCCAAAGTCCTGAGGCTTAACGGTGACCTTCATGGTTACAGAACAGCTGCCCAAACCTCTGCACTGATGAAGGCATTTCAATATCTTGTTACAGAACAGAGGTACATTATTCATCCTTGCAAGGAAATTGTGTGCTTTTCACACATCATCCACACAGGCAGTAAATCAGGCCTGGTGAATGATTCCAGACTGGATATTGTGTTGACAAGCACTAGATCACCACAAGGCTGTGTGGCCCCTCCCATCTCTTTATCCATGATAAAGTCTTAGAATAGCATCGAGAGAATCATTGGATATGCGGCTACGCCATCATCATTGGTCTCAAGAAGGAATCAAGAATAGAATTATAGTGTTACTTTATTCATCTCCATGGGGAAATTCTCTCTTCTCATACCCCATCTTGCTCTCCATGAGACACATATACAGGTGAGAGCAAGTTCGGGGGTCACAGCACAGGGTCAGCCAGAATGTAGCACCCCTGGAGCTGGGGGTTAAGGGCCTTAAACAGGGGCCCATCAGCGGCATCAGTCTGCTGACCCCAGGATTCAAACCAAGAAATCCTACTTTATGAAACACCCCCAAGGACAGACTAACGAACAGGCGTCAGCGACAGTGCTAATTAAACAGAGAGCCGCTAACCGCGATTGTGCCAAACACACTCTGAGGGCTCATCATTTGCTTAGCATTTAACTACTTAATACTCCTCTAAAGGAGAAAGCAGTCGCTCAGAATCGTTGACTGCTCAGCAGGGAGGGTTTAGTCATGGATCATTACAGCTGACTCTTTCTGGGGAAGGAGAGGTGGGTGGGGAGCCTAATCGCCCCCAGGCCACCCCGGTCTAAACTCGAATTGTTCACATGCAGAAACGGTCCAGCCGCAGTCCTCTGGCACCGCCACCTCCTCGTTACATTCTGGGCCAACGTGACTCCAGCTCTTTCTCCACAATTATATTCTGCTCTGCAAAGCGTCTAAGGCCTGGTGGAAACCCGAAGTGACAGCCAGTTGACTTTAAGCAGACAGTTTCGCAGAGCGTCTGGGCGAGTGGAAATCCAGCCCCAGGTGTCAGGAACCAGAGACAACACCATAGCTGGGCCTCTACCCAAAGAAGCAGAGGAAACACCATGGCTGGGTTTTTACCCGAGGAACCAGGGGGAACACCGCAGCCAGGGATCTACCCTAGAAACCAGGGGGAACACCGCAGCCAGGGCTGTACCCAAGGAACCAGGGGGAACACCGCAGCCAGAGCTGTACCCAAGGAACCAGGGGGAACACCGCAGCCAGGGCATTACCCGAGGAACCAGGGGGAACACCGCAGCCAGGGCTCTACCCGAGGAACCAGGGGGAACACCGCAGTCAGCGCTCCACCCGAGGAACCAGGAGGAACACCGCAGCCAGGGCTCTACCCATATGTACAGCTGCAATGTATGTTATACGTTGCAGCTGTACATATTTCATACTCTAAACAGCCTTATATGGAAACTGCTGGACGGGCACTGAATTGCAGCAATACCAACTCCAAGACTGACTGTATAGCCGTACACCTGGCTGTCTCACCTTTATTTGTCGACATGTTTATATGTTTATTTACTGATAGCACATTTTTATTTCTTCTATGTCTAGGGCAGAATGTACCAGCAGCTGAAAAAAAACCTCACACTGTTCCATTCAGACTAGTGTGGAGCTGAAGTATCACCCGCCACATGGCTGCACTCAGGCTCTCATCCCTGAGGTGGTTTGTCATGTGGTGGGTGTGGCATCGCACTGTAATCAGCGCATGCTCCTTACCTCTACGTCGAGTTTATTTTATTTGCTTTTATTGTATACCTTATTTGTATACCTAATTTGCAAAAAAAGCAAGTTGTACTCCATGCTTGCAAAGAAATTAAATTAATGCACAAAGATGCCAACTTAATTATCCAGGATTATGGTCAACAAAGATGGATCTAGATGCTGCGTCCAAACGGAAGATGGCAACACAGATTTCTTCACCATTGAGACCGGTTTGAGGCAGGGGTGCATCCTCTCCCTCTTCCTTTTAGCCGTCGACTTCACATCGACTATGCGGATCATCATGGAACAAGAAGATTTTGGAATACCCTGGCGACCACCAAAACGCCTGACGGATCTCGATTTTGCCAATGACATCGTTCTCCTCACCGATACCAAGAAAAACATAAAGACAATGACAAGGAGCTTGGAGTGAGAAGCGGCCAAGTTTGGGTTTAGGTGGAACGAAGACCAAGATCATGAGGATTGGATATGTGGCAGCAAACGACCCCATCATGGTGGCACAACAATCGCTCGAAGAGGTGGGCAGGTTCACGTACTTGGGTAGTGTTCTCACGAGTGTCGGAGATGCCGACCATGATATGGCTTGCCGGATTGCGAAAGCGAACGCGGTCTTCCAGCAGCTACGGCCAATCTGGTCGACCCAGAAGATTGACATGGCAATGAGGATCCATCTGTTTAACTCCATATTCATCCCCACAGCAATCTACGCCTGTGAAACATGGAGGGTGTTGGCTAAAACCGCAAGAAGACACATAACAGCGGTGGTTACGACAAATCCTGCGAGTCTCATACCGGGACCGTGTTACCAACGAAGAGATTCACCGCCGAACTGCCACCCGCCCCCTCAACGGCATCGTGACCGAGCAACGCATGCGCTTCGGAGGACACATCCTCCGCCAACAACCACTACGCCTGCCTAAATCCACCATTACCTGGACGCCCCCAAGAGGAAGACGCAAACAAGGCCACCCCCGATCATCATAGCGTCGGACTTTCATTGACGATCTGCGTGCCCTAAACATTGCATGGGATGAGGCCGAAGCAGCTGCAACCGATCAAATGCGCTGGAGACAGCTTGCCGCCCAATGTGTCGAACGGTGCAGGAGGATCTAAGTCTAAGGGTCAACAAGTAAGAACCAGCATGGATCTATGTTATCCTCAAGCCGTTTTACCATTGCTAATCCTCTGATCATTATCATTGTGAAATTAATTCTCTTTCAAGTGACCCTTAAATTTATCCACAGGCTGCTGGTCATTATACTTCTGTTCCATGTTTCAAGATCATACTTTCCTCTGCAGATCTGAAGCAGCTAATCCTCAAACATCATGATAAGCAGCCAAGGGCCATTTGTAAATCCATAAAAATTACTCGGGCCGCGTCCGCATGTGTGATACAGTGAAGGAGAGAAGGAGTGGATGAAAGACTGACTGACTGAGAGGCTGGTTATCTGTGGGTGAACGATCCACTTAAGCAGGTCAGCCGGGGAAAGCCCCGCAGAACAGCCATTTCAGTGGGGGGGGGGGGGGGCTTTCTTTGGGGAGGGTGGCTCGAAACACAGCTGGCACTATGCCACACATGATGGATGGATGGATGGTTTTCTCATCCTAGAGGCTCCAACCTTTCCTGAAATGCACCCACTGCCTCAACAGATACGGGCAGCTCACTGTACAGCTAAGTCAATTCTGTGCTGGCTCACAGAAAGAAGGATATTTGAAATGTCCCTAGTACCAGTACAGCCTGCATGAAATGTCCCTAGTACCAGTACAGCCTGCGGAAAATTAATCCAACAGGTGTGTGAAAGCGAGAGGGCCAGGAAAATCACCCACGGTCATCGCCCACAGAATCGACCTGCGGTTCCAACATAAAGGGTGTGTGAAAATCCCAGAGGCATCCTGCATGCCTTCTGCAGAACACAAACACGCTACTGTGGTAATTTTTGAGAGATTTAAACTTAACAACCCGTGGGCCGTTTTCTGAGAAGCAGGATCAAAAATGGCCCCGATGGAGGAGGCCAGGACTTAAGAAAAGGGGTTCCTAACTGCTGAAGTGTTTTATTGGTCTCATTCGTAATAGCTGCTGGGCCAGAGGGAGATTGGGGGGGTTGTTCTGGATACTGAATCATGGGAGCTGGTCTCCCCACATCTGGAGCGATGACTGCAGTGAAGCGGACGCCCCGTCCATCAGCGTGTCCTGCCGATTTCTGTTTGCAGAAGCTCACTTTAGAGACTTCCTGACGGCCTTCATGGAAGGGAACCCGGAATGGTCTTATCGGCAGGGATGGGTGGCCATTTTCCAGACAAAGACTGGCACCCTGCCCCCCCACCACAAAGGACTACTTCTCAAGCAACACGTGTGCGGTGCACAGCCAGGACAAAGGGGCCCAGCGGGTGGTAGCCCTGAGGCCGACGTGAGTTTGCAATAAGGAGACAAGCCTGTAATTTAGGAGGAACTCTGCCTCAGTCACACGAGAACCGCAGTCGAACAGAAAGTGAACGGAAAGCAATCCTCAGGAAAGGCTGCTGCCATTGTGCGTGTCATCAATCATCATGCAAAAAATGTATAATGAGCCATGAGGGTGGGAGGTGTGTAACCACTTAGGGCTAAGTGTCCAGGACCCCAAAACCCCACCCACATGAAAGGGATTGCAATGGGGAATGCATGCAAAATATTAACTTCTGCCTTGTAACCAAAAGTTAGTGGGGATGTATAGGTGTCAGGGCAGAATATGAAAAGTTGGTGAAGAATGGGCATGGTTATGATTTTACGGATACTGGTGCTTGAAGGAAGGAGGAGCATTCCTTGGAGCAGCTTCCTTGCAGCAGACTCCAAAGGACAGCATCTTACGCTTACTAACAGGGGCCAACACGAGCAGAAGGAACCAGAGAGTTCCGGCCAAACACCCCATGTTCTGATCACCACTAGAGCCCCGGACATGACAGACCTGGCCCCAAAAGCCCCCATCATCAGGGTACACCTAGCGTTATCTTCACCTCTGTTACGACCACACCACCGTCCGTTCATCCCGCAGAAAATATGCCAGAGATACACACACAGTCACTATAGAACGGGTCATGAAGTCCAGTCATCAGCAGCACTCAGTGTTAATAAATGCTCAGTGATGGTCAGCGCCTCAAATTCCTAACACGACTTCATTCTGGCCAGTAAGATACTGTCTGAAGGTCTGTGACATGTGACTGTCACTAATATCCACCATCCATCCACCCCACCTTATCCAGGAGAGGGCTGGGGTTTAGCCTGTAGCTCAGGAAGAACAGGGCAGTATTAATACTGGGTAAAACAAAGCTACAGAATGTCATGTATGACAACCCAACAACTACTGTCAGTAACGACAGAAAGGCCTTCTGGGAGAAAGGATGTGGATGTGGTTTGAACATCTTTTCCCTGATCAATGGGATCATGCTGAAATGGAGCAAAAGCAACGGTCTTAGCAATGCATTGCAGAATAATGGCTGAGAAGCCGACATCACACAGCCTGCGGCTGCTCTCGCCTGTGCAGGAAGCCGCAGCCCCCCCCCATGTGCAGCAAGGGGTTTCATGCTGATTACCAGCTCCCAGCAGGGGCGGGGGCTGCACATGCACCATCCAAGAAAAAGTGCACTGTGGCAAGAAGGCCCTCCTGAAAGGACAGCTTTCTGCTATGGATCTGCTGCTTACCAATGTATAAACAAGGGCTGCACGGTGCGCCAGCTAAGCAGAAACGCAGCAGCTAATGCAGCGACTCATCCGGGAGGCCTTCACAGAGCAGAGGCGGCAGACCACCTTATGGTGGTCTTTCCACCATAAGGACATGGAAGGGTCAGAGACCGTGTGCCCAATCACCTGGGCACTGCTGCTTTCAAACTGCAGGAGGCGCTAAGGAGCCCTCACACTGAGTAGTCATGTCCAAAAAATTTTTAATTACAAATGTGCATTACATCAGACCAAACAAAGCAAAAACTGACAAGAGGACATCGAGGACCCCCCCCCCCCCAAAAGGACCCCCATGCGGCAAAATGAGAACAAATTACACCCTAGAAAAGTAATCAACATTCACGCAGTAAAAAGGGCCCTTTCACTTAATTAAAGGGAATCAGCAACACTGCCCAAAACACGCGTGTTGATGTGGCGTTCATGACATAAAAGCAGACAGACCGTCACGGCGCTACAGCTTCACAGGCAGTCCCTAATTGTTCTCAGCCTTTGAGGGTTGGTCAGACTTCCTAATGGAAACGGCAGCAAGGGGGACGTGCATTCCTCTGCAGCAGGAAAGAGCCTTGGGAGCCAGCAGAGAGGACACAGACAGTCTCCCCCGTCCACAGAAACACTGAAGGTGTCCACGTATTCACTTTCCCATCTGGAGCTGCACTTTTTTTAAGCGATCTTATTTAGAATGCGGGACCCGCCCATCTGGGACGGCCAAACACCAAGATAAACCTCTCAGACATGTCGGCTATCTGGGGCCCCTTCAGCTCAGGACGTGCAAATACCCAACTCCTGTAACTCACACCAAGGGAAAATTCACAGTGGACGAGAGAAAGTGGCCTCTCTCTGCACGATGTGCGTGACAAAGGCCAGGCTTCCGGAACAGCGCGGCGGCTAGTCGGTGCTGGCCCGGAATCGCCCTTCCTGAGATACCGATTAGCAGCTGAGCCCCGTCCTGGGTCCATGTCGAGAACGGCCGAGGAATCGGACACAGATACCGGCTAGGAACCGAGCCAGCATTAAGGGGCAAGACCCATGGCGACCCACAGACTTATGGGAAAAACATAAGCAGATGAATGACAAAGAATTCCCAGCATCTGTGTTTATAATCCATTTTATAATTAAGTATAATAGTGTGTGTGAGGTGAGGTGGAGACTCATGATAAGCAGTAGCATTTTCCCAGAAACAACAAGTTTAACATAACAGACAGCACTGACCCTATACTGACCCTTGGATTCATGTGAATCTCAAATAAAGTAAAACGCAGTTCACTGGGCTCACTCCTGCCAAAAGGCTTTTACACAAAGGCAGGCTCATGGAGAGAGACCTGTCAGGCGGATACTGAAAAGGCACTTTGTACCAGCAGCGCTGTATTCAGTCAGACGTCAGCAGTCGCAGTGAAGGCAGCACTGAGCACAAACGGAGGGGCAGGAACAGTGAGGGCGCCGTGCACGGCCACGGCCTCCTCCCCAACCCGGCCCGCTACCACTCGAACCCGCATCCGGCGAGCCGCCCTTACCGCCCAGGTCTTGCTGAGCCTGAAGATGGGAGCGCTCTGCAGGGCCGACACCACCGACACCAGCGAGTGCAGGTTGTTCAGCTCCAGGAGTTTCTGCGAGGAGGAGAAGATGGGTCACCAGAGAGGCGGCGTGACACTCCCAAAAACCCCCCACCCTAACCTCCCCTTTCATGTGACACTCCCAAATACCCCCCCAACACCAACCCTAACCCCCCCCCTTTGATGTTCCTCATTGTCAGTTACATGAGCCACCCATCTCACCCCCCTAAAGCAACTGCTCCCCCAAAGAGAGATGCCTGAAATGGCTAAAAATCACCCCCCCATTTTCAAATCGGGGGGTAGTAAGTGTCAGGCTGGTCACGACCAGTGACATCCTGCTGATCTGGAGACTCCTATGGTTCTCATTCTTTGGAGAACCTCCTCCACCTCCACCTGGGGAACACGGTGGTCCCATTCAGAGACAGAAAGGGCCGCTTGGCCTGCCAGCCCAAACTCGATGGCCTGCACTCTGGACCAGCAGGGCCCGGCGGTCGCAGGTCCAGAGGAACATTTTGTTTCTGCCGTCTGGAGAAGGGTGGAGGCGAAGGTGGCCACGCTGCCAAGCACGAAGCTTTGATACGGAGCAGAGCAATGATCATTACAGCTGCAAACCACACGTTTTCTGTCACACACAAACATTCAGAGACGCTCGCTAAATGTTTAGGCCAGGGAGTCTCTCTGAAGTTCTCGACGCAGCAGGAATCCGACCACGACAACTTCTACATTTCAAAGAATTAACAGCAGGTTCAGGGCCTAGACATTGCAGGGAGACTTTGCCAGTTGTCAGAAAAGTGTCAGAAAAGAATGCACATGTAGATATTTCCATCTACTAGAGGCGCAAGGTCACGGGCCAGTCACTGGTGGGGAAAAATGTATTTTGCCTGGCAATTTGAGGTAATCAGGAAAGCACCAGTGAGAAGAATGTACATGTAGATAATTCCATCTAATAAAGAGGCTAACTTATGTGTTTTTAATTAGTCGATTAGTGTGTGACCTACGATATTCCACAAAAAATCTTAGGCAGTCAAAAAAAGATATTTAAATTATCTTTATGTTTGTGTAAAACAATGATGTCTGTCAAAGTGTCAATTTCTACAGTTTCAAAACCCGTCTTAAAGTCTCCCCAGTATTTGCCGGCAACAATCCAACATACTCATGTATTTTTTTACTCAACCACTAGCCCACCTTGTTTGGCTGATCAATACCTCTAACTAATTAATTAATTGAACCAGCCATGAAATTTAACAAATACATTAGAATGGTAGGTGCCCCTGAGGAGAGGAGTTCTTATAGTCATCCTACTAGTTATCAGTAACTTTTTGGAGAACAGAAGACATTCTTGTTAGTTTTTGTGGTGTTGCTCTTAATTTGTATGTGTTTCATTGTTAAATTGTGTTTTTGTATGAGCAAATATACACTTATTGTCCAGACAAATAGCACAGTACTGTATATGCAGACAGGCCAGTAAGGACCAGGAGAATAAAAGGAGAATTTAAATGGTTGCAAGGGGACACTGGTACACCTACGAACGAGGTGCATCCTCTGAGAGTCCCCTGAGGTACTCCGGTACGGACGACGACAGACAGACGCATCCTGTTCCGTAATATTCCTCCTGAAGGACTGATCCATCCGCCAGATACCAAGCGCACTCACAGATCCCTCTGTACACCTAAATGACATTTGGGATCATCTTCACCTCCAGCTAAATCTCCTCATTCCACGTGTCAGCACTACAGAGACATCTGGGCATATGAGAAAAGATCTGGAACTTTCCAAAATAAAAATCCGAAAGAATTAAGAGGTCGTCCATCTATTTATTGGTGCTGGTCCGTCGGCCAAAAGCTCCACACCATTGATTAGTTCGCTGCCAGAACGTTCCAGCACAAACCGGAAAAAAAACAAATGAGAATTTCTTAGGGCAGATGTGGAGTCCAGTTAAACGCTTCAATAGCAATTAATCGCAAATGTGGTTCTTGTGCACTTGGCCGCAGGATCGGAAAGAGAGAGGAATCTTTTTCAGGGAGGAGGGGGGTCGCGATATTAACCGTGCACTGACCCCTTTTGGTCCACGTGGTTTTGTCAAAAGACAGAGAGGCGTAAGGCATCCAAAAGGACCACGCTGACGGGGATCTCCTCTTACCTGAGATACTGCCCTGCAGTCACCCGTACTCTGCAGTCATACCCCCAGTGGACAGATGGGAATGTGCTGTTTGGTCGATTTACATGGTCCTTCCTGATGAGATACGTGCCCCCCCCGTCACCGACCCTCTATGCTTCACCCATGCTCTAACCCTTCTGCTCCGATCAGCCGAAAATCAGGTGACAAGCGAACACTTCCGACAGATCCAGTATTCCCAAGTCCAAGCGCGGGAGTGACGCAGGCCCAATTCATGGTGCCAAAGGCCAACAGCTGAGACACACTGAAAGAACCTCCCCCCATACTTGCAGCGAGAGCCAGCAGCTCACTGTTGGCCATGGTCGGGTGGGGGGGGGGGGATCGTCATTCAAATTTTATCACTTGTTCGGGTCAAACTGTTACATTAACACTGTGATTCCGAAACTGCAGCAGATGCTGATGTCACTTCCAATCTGCAATTGTCCTGAGAGCAAAGTCAAGCATACCATACCTATGCTCATGTTAAAGGTTTGTGCAGTTATAACTGGATTGACAAAGTGAAAATGTGAATAGCATGTGTTACCATTAACTATATCATGAATAATCACTGCCATTTAATCAGATCATCATGCTTCAATGTCGGGCGAGTTTTCCACACATTATTAGCCCCAGAAGTACTAATTAACCTGTCCTCCATAGCTATTCAATTTTGTTTCCATTGCAGTTCAGTGAATTATGTTTGCAACTAGTTTTTTGGTTTGCCACAAAACCACCTCAAGCAAATTTAAAAACCTTTTTACATTATTTGACGTTTTTTTCCAGTCCATTAACAATTTTTCAGTTCAAATCTTCAAAATGTATAAAATCTAGGTTGGCCGGTGGCTTTCTGGTGAAGTTGTAAGGCTTGGTCCTCACTCCTCTGACATCCCTGCGGAAACGTAACACCGCCGTTACTACAGCAGACACAGTGAAGGAGGGATCCGAACCCTGCATCCCACTCACCTTGGCTATTTTAACGAAGTGACTCAGGATCTCGGCTCGTATCCTCAGGGTCTGAGCAGTCAGGATCTCCCTCACCACCCAGAAGCTGACCTGCATGAAACACATGGATGGAATGGGAAGAAAAAATGAGAGGATGCCCGACTTGACATTTGGATGGAATGCTTCTTTTCGCATAATCACATCATGCTCTCCTCTGAGACATACACAAGGCGTTTCTCAAAATGTGTACTTGACCATACTTGTGTTCTCGAGTACCAGTTTTACATCATCTTCCATTGACAATGACCAGTTCCAAGACCAAGAATAGCAGCACAAGTACAATAAAAATCCCCGGATATCGTTCATGCGTTGCCCCAAATATCAACAATATATCTTTTGCATCTTAACCAAAAGAGACCAATCCCATGATTCATTGCTCCCCAAGTTTGTTCTTGGGAGGCATGTTACGAAGACTGGTCTTACCAAGACCACAAATACGATCTTTGCGCTCTTGGTATTTAGAAACACACACATGTCGGTGAGCGTAAAGCTTAGGGTCTGAGCACAGGCTTAATGACCTTGGCTGAAGGGCCCAATGGACATGTGACTATTCCTGCCAAGGATGCTGCGGAGAAAGCTGAAAACCAGCCAGAGAGCTCACTGATTTGCCGCCTTTTGCGGCATCTTCATAAATATGAATGGGAGTTTATTCTGTTAAACATGCTGTGGAGTTCCCAAATACCCCATGACCTGTGAGTGAGACACGCAAAAACATCAACATCAGCCACGCAGCCCAGCCTGTAGTGACAGAACAGCTCTGGTCACTACAGAGAGCAGCACTGCAAACGTCAGACAGGCAAACCTTACATAGGAGTATTAAGCTCATTGACTGAATGTCTTTCCATTTATACCCAAACCTTCCCTTTAGGGTTAAAGCTCAAAAGTAAGTGTTCTTTGATGCTTGGTTAACTTGCTCAAATAAAGACTAATCTTCAATAAAATAATCCAAACTTTAAAACCGATATATATCAGAGAGTGAGACGTTTTCCCTATAATCATGTACCAATCCCTGGGAATGATGTAAATAAGTAAATCCAAACAGTACAAAGAGGCTGAAGGGCTTAAAGAGCTGGACAGACACACAATCCAGCGGAAATCCCAGCTCTGCCTCCACCCCCAGCAAATGGGATTCTGGTGTCATCCTTCAACACTGAACCCGATCTGAAACGCTACAAGGGTACCGTCAAGGCCCCGCAATCACACTCTGTCATGTCATCATGACCCTGGTTGTGCAAGTCCTGAAATTTGTCAGAAATTATTTGCATTGTGAAATACAAATCTCAACATAACCATAGTTACTCATAACACAGCACCAAACATAATAATTGAAATAACAAGCTTCAATATAAAAAATAATAAATCGGTTACCATACATTTGTTTTAAAATACTGGATTTGTTTTTTGTTTTGCAATCGAGGGTTAAGGGTCTTGTTCAGAGTCCCAATGGCTCAATCACTCCGCTAAGCCTGGGATTTGAACCGCCACCCTTCTGATCACAGGCACAGCCCCCTAACCTGCTGAGCCTCACCCCATCCATAAAACCCCACAGCGCCTCATATTCCCAGGCAAGTACACACCAGGCCAAACTTAGCTTCTGAGATTGGGCGTACTCAGGGTGGTATGACCGTAAAATTACTCTTCATCCTAATATTGCCCCAAATCAACATCAGAAGACCATCAAAAGGACATGCCCCAAGCCAACCACTGTAACCAGGAACATAACCACAGCAGAGGCTGGCGTTTAACTTCAGAGAATTACGCAAACAGAGCCTGAACATCAAGCAGAACACACCATTCACTGCTCGGCTGGAAAGCTAAATAAAGGATTTCATTATCAATAAAACCTAATTGCTCTATATGGCATCTCAAAGATCATTTTCTTACTTTGGCTTAATATAGCATGTATCCAAACGAAATCCAGGAAAATGTGCATGCAACGTAAATAAATTCACAGTTATGGTTTCTTAGGATTAACATGGGCCAGGTTTTTGGGGCGAGCAGAAGAATGCAGTGAAATTGGCCATGGAGAACTGGCGATGGACAACAGTGAGAGAGTCTGCAATATAGAGCCTACAGCAAAATGACAGTTACTGAACAAAACAAGAAGAAATGGCTTTTACGCTTGTCTCTGCTCCACACTGGGAAAGTGGGATACTCATCTTGTGAGACCACATTTCTCTGTGGTTAAACGTTCTTCAGAAATATGGGCTTTACGCCATCAGTCCTCACTTGTACTATGGTACTTTCCTACATTTTATACGCTAAGCCAGTTTTTATTGTATTGGGAGAATTTATGTAAGACATCAAGGCTTATCTTGGGATTTGAACTGATAACCTTTAATTTAAAAAGTACAAGCCACGCAGCATGTTCTATCAACCCTGGTCTGCCACAGCTCCCCCTGCCTCTGGGGCCATGCATTACATGATATGACTTGAGAGAGGACTACAGGAAGATGGGGAACGAATAAACGTGCTAAAGGAATTCTCTTTGGTGGTAAGGAGGCATCAGGGATCCTGCTGATAATGAGCCCCCCGTCGATCGATAACAGAGCCCAGCTGCGGGCGTTTTTACGACTTGCGGAGCAGGGCTGGACCTTGCAGATGTGATCGCCTTCAGGGCCACATCACGTACGAAGCCAAAGCTGGAACCAGTCACACCACAGGGAAATGGAAGACATCACGTCGCAGAGGACAGGTGGCTAGGGGTTCGACACCAGGCCGGAGCTCTGAGGGAACATCGCAGGTTTAAGCCAGCCACGTGCGTGTGTACCTGTGCTCGTGTAGGTTGGTAAGCCAGCCACGTGTGTGTGTGTGTGTGACACCCGGAAAAGCTGACTGGCCGTACGCCGGGGGAGGTGTGGACTGGACAGTGAGCGCAGCGAGGTGCAGCAATGGCGGCCTGCTCACCTGGTTGAAGCGGCGTGTGAATGCCACCACGTTGGGCGCCAGGCTGTGCTTCTCCTTCTTGTTCCAGCCACAGCTGGCCAGCTCCTGGGAGAGAGGGAGCAGAGGGACAGGCGTCACACCCCGGGCAGCAGATGGGCACACTCCTCTGCTGGGGTCTGTTTTTACCCCCAAAATGTATTACTGCCCATATTTATTCATGCACAGTACTTATTTATCCAACCAATTACGCTGCTGCTGTATAACTTACTGGTTACACACATACACACTGCACTGTGTATATAAACCCCCCGATTCACATTGTCCTGTGTTCTGGACTGTAAGTCCTGCGCAAACCCTCCCCCGTCACTCGCTGTCTGTCACACCACGGTCCTGGGGGAACCTTATTTCATGCTACTGTTTACCAGTATGTGGAGGGTATGACAATAAAGCCCACTTAGTTATTATGATTATTATTATTAGCCCATCTGGCACTAATAACCATACCACATTTAAAGTCACTTAAATCACCTTCCTTCCCCATTTTGGTGTTTGATGTGAACATTAACTGAAGCTCCTGACCTGTATTTGCCTGATTTTATACACTGTGCTGCTGACATATGATTAGCTGATTACATATTTGCTTCAAAGAGCAGTTGAGCGGGTCTATTAAAGCAGCCAGTGAATGTGTACACAGGCACACAGACGATTCTTGTAAAAATGGCCTGTCATATTAATATTATTAAGCCAGCCAGCCCCCGAGTTAAGAAATAAATTTCAGAATTTGCCTCAATATCTACTGTATTTTACCCCTATTATTTATAGGTTTAAAATTGTTTTACTGAAGGCTAGCTGAAAGGATTTAATGGCAAAGGGAGCCACTTTGCCAGTGCAGAAAGCATTTCGACAGGCCAGAAGGGACAGCGATTTAAGTGGCATATCAGGGCTGGACCGGGATAATGGCGCCACAAGGGTACAGGTTCCAGAAACATCCAGTGAGGTTGTGAGATGCTGAAACATCTGTGGTCAATTACAGCTAAGGTCTTGGCTAGTGCTGAGGTGCTCCCGAGCGGCCAATCAGAGACCTCTGTGCACAGGGCCAGCGATACAACCAATCAGAGTCCTCTGTGGCGGCTGAGCCTGGCAAGCCAGCACTGCCATCATAACTGGCTCATGACAAGTTTGGGGGCAGCTTAATAACATGCTAACTGCCAGTGTCACCATGGCAACTTCCACGCCTCAAACACACATTAACTACACGTAGGACAGGGCCCGTGTTTGGTGCGTTCCTGGCTCCATGGGGGCCCCTTGGGTGGGGCTCATTCTCCCCACAAAGTCTTGCGCTGGAACCCCCCCTTGGGGCGCCTCCCCTTACGACGATCCCTCTGAGCTCGCTGTCCGGTACAGTGCCGTTCACAGACTATGTTCGCTTGGAGGCCTGAGACCGTTTTAAAACTGAACGTTTTCACCTATTATGTAACTCCAACACCAAATGAAACAGCCAGCAAAACACACAATGTGATGGGGAGGGGAGCGGCACCCAAAGAGCCAGGGGGACAGTCAGCTCCAGGTGAATGTAATGCTGCTGTAACACCCCGATGGCTGTCACTGCAAAAACATCTTGTTTCACGTCACTAATAGTTCTCTAGATGAAGGCACAAAAAAAAAAAAAAACACAGACGTACCCGGGACGGCATCCGCAGTACGTGCATACAGGCCAACCAGGGGACGAGGACAGTGGCGTTAGTTGTTAACAGGGCTTGGGGGGAGCATGGCGGACAAAAGGAGGACACCCGGTGCAGGAAAGCCTGAGTGTGCGGACGAAATCCAGCCGATTGGGCAGCCCAGCTTCTTACAGTGCTTGTTGTAACTGGAGTTCATGCACCAGTCTTTCCGTTCAGGCAGAATGCAGCGCACTTTAAGCTTTGAAAACAGCAGGACTACAGCCATTCTGTGCATTGTGAGCCTAAAATGCGCTCCTCTGCGGCGCTCGCAATACACCTGCAGCTATAGCTAAAAGCTATAAGCTCATTTTCTGCGACTTTCAAGCTGCGAGATCTTTCCTTTTAAGTCAGACTTAGAGGAAAAAGGCTATCTCGCACTTTCAGGTCGAGTTTCACCACTGCAGATTATTTACGTCGTTGCTTTAGTAACGGCTGTGACCACAAACACTGCCAACATTAAGAGTTTGGGCAACAATGTGGAGGCCCCCTGGGGGGTGGGTAAGCTTCACCCAGCAGAGCCGGTAACAGACCAGCTTTGGTGCTTCAAGTGAGGTGGGAAAGAGGCAAGGGAATTTAATGGCCCTTTCATAAGGAATGGGCAACAGGCCTGATCGCAATGGGGGAACATTCTGGAAAAAAAACAAAATATATGTATGTTTTGAGGGGGCCGTGCCTGAGCCGTTTACACGCCAGGCCGTGATGCCAGAGGCAGATGGCTACTCCCTCAGCTGTGGTTAGCGGCGCCAGACTGACATTCACAGGTCAAACATCAGCATAACAAGGCAGGCAGCACACAGCCTCATTTATTACACCAACCTCTAGAGGGCGCCCTTCGTGACGGGCCAACTGAGAGACATTACGCCCTGTTACTCAGCCACGTGGGTCAGCCAGGCTGTTCCCGGAGCGAATGAGATCCGTTTACAGAGTTCTGCTGGGAGGTAAAGATACAAGACGGCTGTAAGGTTGGGTGAAGCTGATGTTTGTAATCCCTGAGGTGAAGGAATTAACTGAGTTCAGATGATGAGACTCAAACCAGACTAATTCAGCTGACGGCTTTCATGCTATTCAGCCCTTCATGTGGAGTATTTTCCACCGCGGCTGCATTGTTTGTAAGCACGTCTGCCACAGCAACAGAAGAACAATTGGATATTAAGACGCCACGATGCAGGGAGACCACCAGTCACAGGGGGATCCGACCTCAGCTGCAGGAACTCCCATCCCTACGCATGTGAGACCCAGGCCAAGACCCTGGAGGAATTTAGCGAGGTCCCCTAGCCCGTGGAGGCGGACCAGGTCCCGATCTTATTCATGGCACCGGCCGCAACATCTGCGTGGCCACATACGGAGAAGGAAGGAAAACAGAAACTGAGATGTTTGATTTGGAACGGCCTCGTGCACCACCACCCATACCCCCCCACATCCACCATTACCCCCTCTGAAACCCTGACAACAAACCCATACGCAGGGCGCCCGGATCAGAACCCGCCCGGCTCCCCGCCGCAGGCCCGTGAGGGTAGCATCCTGGGTCGGGTGGCGTAGGTGAAACCGCGCTCAAGGGGCTCAGTGGACATACTGGCGCTTTCTAAAGCACAGGCAGGAAGCTGCGAAGAACTTTACAGGAGAAGAGCTCCAGCCTACAGGAACACGAAGTGAGCACAAGCACTCGGGGGGGGCAAACAGATTGTGAAATGAGCGCGTTGGCTGCTTACACCCCCAAAGCGAGGCAGCCTGGGCCGTGTCTTGTGGCTTTCTGGCAGGAAGCTATACTGAAGTGAAAGTTCACTTCAGTATAGCTGAAGTTGTTATTTAAAGGTCACTCCTTACATCACTATCAAATGAAAATGCGACTAATTATAGCAAACATACAACATTCTGGGCCGAAATGGTTCTCTGGTCCTGTATGCGGAGAGAAGAGGAATGCAACAGTTTAGCTTTTAGCTCTAACCATATTTTCTCTGTGATGATGGAATAATTCTGCTTTGCAATCAGGCCCAGTTAGCATTTAAAACACCCTAAACAATTCAGGCACCATTTAATGACGGCTACCAGACATATTAAGGTCACCAGGTTCAATAAGATGATGCACACATCAGAAATGGCTTCCATTTGGCACATGAAGGTCTGACACTGATTCTGAGGGCTGGCTGCCCTCCCGTCGCGTAAAAACACCGGCCCCCTTCCTGTCTCTACACTGACCATCGCCAGGGCAAGTTCTCCCTCTCAAGTTCCGTTGAGAATTTCAACGATTTAAATTTTTTTGGAAAAATAAAGAGCGCACTTTTCATCCAGGAAATAGTGACTGCCTAGGGAGGGGGGCAGAGGTGCAGAGGAGGGAGTGACTGTCCCCAGACGGGGGTCACTCTCACTACGGTAATGACGTTCAATGCAGCCCCCCCTGCATCACAGCCCCCGGGCCCCCCACTGAGCCACCAGGGGGGACCAGAGTTCTCATGCTATATTAGCATCAAGCTAAGCATGGCTAAACGGCAGAGTTAGATGTTCTTACCTCCGGCTGGATGGCTTTGAACACGGGGGCATCCATCAGCGTAATCTGACTCTGACAAAGCGAGAGAGAGGCAGACTTTATTATAATGAAATGTGTTATTTTCCCTCATATATCTCATCTTCCTCTCACAGAGATACAAGGCCTTACTCGAGGGCCCAATGAAGATGTAAGTACTGAGTCAAGTAAGGGATTTGAACCAACAACCTACCAGTCACAGACACAGAGGGCTATCCCAATGAGTCTCACTCCCCCCCCCCATTCTCAATCAAAAACAAAAAAAAAAGTCACTTTCCTCAGGTACAGCTCATAGCGAAGGGGGGCGTTTTTACCAAACCCATCGTGTTAAGGAATTTCAGCCCCCCCCCACCGCCCCCGGAAAGCCACATTCCGGCAGGGCCAAAAGCTATTCCTCCTCCCTCCCCTCATGGTGAGGACCCAGGCCGAGCCAATTTCCTGAGCGCTGGAACAAATCAGAGGGACGTCCCTCTCGTGATGGCCCAGAACCCAGCGGGACCCGCGTCTCACACATGATAGGTGACCCACTACGACTCTGGCTTGCCAGGAGTCTGAAAAAATCCACTAACATTTAAGTTTTATTCCTCTGGACCGTCTTATAATCTCCTAAAAAGGCAGAGAGCAAGCAGGGACACACATCAGGGCATCTGCAGGGCATCTGCAAACTTAGGTCAGTCAGATGCAAGACTAAGATTTCTTAATGCCATTTAAAATTACATTTAAAGCCAGTTTCACAATAACAAAATTAGCAAAAAGCATGCTATGACAGCAGTTACTTTAGATTGCTAGCAGGGGGGATTCTAGGATTTGTTTTACAGTAGGAAGGAAGGGGAATAATAGGCACCGTAATTCAGAGGGGCAACGTTACCGTTAGCCAATGACGTACATTGAATCAGTGAGTGATGAAGGTGGGGGCATGCCGGGGGCCAATCGGCTTTCAGCTCGGGGCCGGTGCCCTTGTGGTTGTTGGCCACTATGCTTTTCCCATTTGCAGGGAGAGATTCTACAGCTTTCCTACACCAGTGTGCTCAATGTGAAGAACTCCTTACACAATAAACCTCAAATTCATCATCATTAACAGCTTTCAACCATGCTGCAAAACTGGGGTCATCCAACCAGTTTTCGGTGAGTTTGCACTTTCCTCTTCTGAAAAGTGACAGATCAAGAACCAGAATCACACGCCACAAAAACAGCTTCCTCCTTTCAGCAGCTGAACTCACCAGCAAGCCCCCTGACCCCTGCAGAGACACAGTCCCCGCCTCTGCCGCCCCCCCCTCACTCTCCACCCATCTTTGTGCATCTTTTCCCATCTACTGAACATCATATTTTCGTACCTTTATATTCCAGCATTCAAATACCTCCGTTCCCCTTAATGTCCTTATAATTATATTGCACAACATTTTTATTCTTTTATTCTATTATTTTATTTCTACTTATCTATTTTCCTTTTGTTCTTTGTTCTTCTATGTTATCTGTGCCTGTAAGCACCAGTAATGCCAGAAACAATTCCCAGTACATGCAGATCTAACTGGCCAGTAAAGTGATTTCCGATGCTGGTGCTTACAGGCTAGCTTAGTGTTAGCTAACCATTCATAAACGCATAAATCCACGTTATTTTCCATGTTTATGCAAATTATACAACCCTTAAAAGATAGATCTAAGACATTTCGAAATCAATTAGATAATTTTTAAATACTTTTTAAGGATCCATGGGTTCCCTGTAACAATTAAAAGTATAAATAACTCAGTCACACTGAATTTGAACAATTAATCATGCACTGAGCAGCACCTGGAGGAATTCCAGGCTATGGGATGTAGAATGGCACTGTGGGCGGGTCCCTACTCACGGCAAATTCCTCAGGTGTCACCTTCAGCACGTCAAACACGACAGCATCATAACTCTTGGCAGAGTCCACGCCCCGCCCATCCAGGGACTCCGAGCTGCTGCTGCCCTGGAAGGAGGTGGGGACAGACAGGCAAATGGACCAATCAGAATTGCAGGCAGACGGACCAATCAGACTTGCAGGCAGATGTCACCTGACACATAGCTAAAATACATAGCTACCACCAACAGAGACAGTGCTGCGGGGTCTGACAGCGGACATACATTTCATATTGTTTTAATGAAAAATGATTGCTTGATCCACTGCTTAAAGCAGGGGTGCCCAACTCCAGTCCTGGAGGGCCGGAGCCCTATGTAGCTTAGTTCTTTCCCTGTTCCACCATAAATGATTCAGCTCAAGAGCTGTGTGGTAATTAGCACAAGGAGTTGAACCAGGTGTGTTAAACGAGGGGAAACCCAAGAATGTGCAGGGCTCCGGCCCCCCAGGACTGGAGTTAGGCACCCCTGGCTTAAAGGAAGGCTTTAAAAACGAAATAACACAAAAATATCCCATAGAAAACCAGTGAGAATATTTCCTAATAGCAACTACCTACCAGGTCATAAGCAGACATTTTTTGTCTCAACCTAGATAAGAGTTCAGGATCCCCTGATGACATCAAAGTCCAATTTATTTAGTCAGTTTCCTAGAAGAAATTTGATCACGTCATCAAAACTATGATGGTGTATTAAATAAAAACTGTTATTTCTCTGCCACCAGCTGTAAATGCATTTAGCTGCTGCTCCGGTGGATGGAGGCTTGATGAGAAGCCCGACCCTGGAGGACCCGCCCGACCCTGGGGGACAGCCTCTCCCCCCCCCATTGACTGTGACTTGAATTTTAAGAGCCATTTCCAACATGCTACTAAGACAGCCTTCTGCCATGTGAGGCACACAGCTAAAGCCAGACCTTTTCTATCACTGAGATGCTGAAAGTTCATGCAGGCTTTTATTGCCAGTCCCCTTGACAACTGCACCTCCATTTCTGCCGGCCTGCCCAGTAACACCATCAACTAATTACTGGTTATTCAGATCGTAGCAGCCTGAAGACTTATGAAAGCAAAGAAATGGGATCCTGTTACACCACTTGTGTGTCAGCTTCACTGGCTGCCTGTATCTGTTAGAACAGACTTTAAATTCTTTTACTCACTTCCAAGGCACTTAATGGCGCAGCACCGTCTTACATTACTGAGCTTTTAACCAATTTCACTCCCCTTAGGACTCTAAGATGTTCCAGTTCGCAGATTCTCCACATGGCCAGAGTTAGAGAGAAGTAAAGTAGGGAGGCAGCATTTAGTCCTCATGCCCCCAGACTCTGGGATACACTTCCGGTAGCAATTAGAGCCACTGAATCACTTCCTTGTTTTAAAAAGATATCAAAGACACAACTTTTTACCCAAGATTATTAAATGTACTTTATTCTTTTTAATTTCTTTTAACTGTGCCACATTTTTAACTTTTAATGTTCTTATTGCATTTAAATATAAATTTACATATAGTGCTTATCTCTTTTATAGTACTTTATTGCTTTGTCCTTTATATGACATTTGACGTGACCTTTTAGCAGTATCTGTGAACCATCTCTCTAATGGCTTATCCTACATAGTTGCTACGTTTTCCTTCTCTCTTGATTATTATCCTATATGTAAAGCACTTTGAGGTGCATTTCACATATAAAAAGGTGCTATAATTGTCACCCCACCATCGCTGTACCGCTCCAGACTTGGCAAGTCCATCATTGTCCTCCGTCACATGCTCTTTTGTGTGTATGCATGCATACATGTGTGAAAGTGTATGTGTGTGCATACGTGTGTGCAAGTGTGCGTGCATGCAGGTGTGTGTGTGTGCACAAGTGGGTGCATGCACATTTGTGTGTGTGTGTTTCTAAATGTTTAGTGGACACATGACCCAATTTTCCCAGCGAAAATGTGTGTGTGTGGGTCTGCCTTGATTTAAATCCTTTTTATTTGACTAATTTTTCCACTTTGCCTGCTCAAGACACGTGCCCAAAAAGGGCTGGAATAGTCCAGGACTCCCACCCCCATAGCTAACATCTTACTGAACTAAATCAATAGCCGACGACCATGAAGTAACCCAAATCAAATGTGATCCTTTAAGGATCCATTTCCTCACTTCCTTAAGAATTTACATACCTTGTTCTGTTCTACACACAAACAGTAGGGGTGTAACTTATGGTTCGGTACAAACCTAGTCTTTTTTTTTTATTCGTGGTTCAGTGAAATTTCAGAGCATCGAGGAAAGCGGAATGTTCCGAAATTATTTATCAATAAACTACAAACTCAGACAATTAAGGACAGCTGTAAACCAAAAGCGATGTGTCAGCTGACATGTCTGAGTAACAAAACAAGAGATGCTAATTTGCACATTGTAAAAATATCAACAATAAAACATGGCATCATCCTAATGAACTAAATCCCATGTACTACAAAGTACGTTCGCACACCTGTAGTGATAAACACCCCAATAGCCGTAGTTATTTTCTAACCCAGTCTGAGTTTCCCGACAAAAGCTCCTTAAATACCACGGGGAGACTATCTTGCTGAGGCTGTTTCTGCTTTGCTCTGGTCATACACACTTTCGGATGATGTCGCCTCAAATGAGCGAGCATGTTGCATGTGTTTCCAGTAACATATCTGGCTTCGGTATAGCAGAGCCGGCAGACAGCCTTGCGCTTATCAGCTACTCTCTCTCTGGCGCTGGAGTATTTTATTGGGAAACCAAAATGTCGCCAAACCCCCAACTATGACTGACTGTTACCAGCATTATTCATAACCAACTCACAGCCACAATTAGCGTAATATTTTCCGTGTTGAACACACTTGAGAATCTAGGTTCTGCCCGTGTCAGTAAATGATTAATTTGTTTCATTGTGTGTACTAAATGGTACATGACGAACACATGTACTGCTACAGCTAAAACAAACCGCCAAGCTGACGAAGTCACATGGCAGGGTGTCAGCAGCGAGACTCACCTCCGGAGTGGGGGAAGTGATGGCAACACCAGCCGTGAGCCCATTTCTCTTGTACATGCTCCCGGCCAGGCAGGGGGGGCAGGCTGGCCAGTGGCCTCAGCTGCAGCACATGCATGACCTCTCATCCATGCCTGCGGGAAGGACGCATGCACACAGATAGAGACACGGAGACAGAGACAGACATACAGAGACCCAGACAGACATAGACATACAGAGACACAGACACAGGCAAACATACGGAGACACAGACAGACAGAGAGACAGACAGGCAGACAGACAGAGAGAGATAAGTTATTGTTAGAATCATTCATCCATCAATCACTTTTCCTGTATGGGGGTGGGGGGGGCAGCCCCTCCCAGAGAGCACAGGGCCTTATTAGGAATGTTTAAATGATAAAAAAAAATATTCCTTTTGAGCCAGAGAACGATGACTTATTAAAAAAAACTCACATATAAAAAAACAGATTTGTTTTATGGAAAATCCATTCAGACAGAGTGGGGTGACGTCATTCAAAAAAAGTCTCGACCCTGACTGAACGTGACTGGCAGCGAACAAAAGCCACAGTCACGGTCGAAAGGAGCCACCGACCAGCAGGTCACCATATGACCACTTTTTACCATGGAGCATAAATTGTCACAGCATCACAAATGTCAACAAAGAAAAAAATCTTTCTGTGTGCCCATGTATGCATACGTGTGTGTGTGCGCGCCCATGTATGTATACATGTGTGCGTGTACGCGTGTGCCCGTGTGTGTGCCCGAGTATGTACACGCGTGTGCCCCTGTGTGTGCCCGAGTATGTACACGCGTGTGCCCCTGTGTGTGCCCGTGTATGTACACGCTTGTGCCCGTGTATGTACACGCGTGTGCCCGTGTATGTACGTGTATGTATACGTGTGTGTGTGTGTGCGTGCGCGCCCGTGTGTCTGTGTGCCCATGTATGTATACGCGTGTGTGTGCGCCCGTGTATGTACGCGTGTGCGTGTGCGCCCATGTATGTATACGTGTGTGTGTGCGTGCGCGCCCGTGTGTCTGTGTGCCCGTGTATGTATACACGCGTCTGTGTGCCCGTGTATGTATACGAGCGTGTGTGTGTGTGTGTGTGTGTATGCCCATGTATGTATACACGCGTGCGCCCGCATATGTGCGAACTCCACACAGAAAGGTCCTACGCCCGACCCAGGGACCAGACCCAGGGACCAAACCCAGGACCTTCTTGCTGTGAGGCAGCAGCGCTAACCTCTGTGCCACCGTGCCACCCCAAGAGGGAGCAAGAGGGAAAATTTGTATATAAATGTAAGCACAATTTAGGCCATTTCAAAAATATATATGATAATTCAGATCTGTGCAGGGACTGAAGCTGGCAATCATCATTAATCTATCGAACATCATCCACATTCACTTTATTACCTTCATTCTGTCTATTTGGTGGCTGTATTTTGCTATCTGCACATCAGTCTTGAAAGTCTTGGAATGCCTGAAAGCACGGTCTTGTTTCACCGACTAACTCCCCTAAATAGCTGAATCTTTAGATTTTCCTATATAGGGAACAGTGACTCAGTAAATCATTTCCGAGCCACAGTGTACTGCAGTGCAAGAGCACCACCTACACATCAAATAGGGAACTACATGCTAAAAACACAAATCACAGCAGCAAAGACTACAGTTAACATTTAAAACACAACCTCAGTAGGATTGTTTATTTTACCACAGTTTGTTAACAAAACTGGTGCTGCAAGTCAAGATGGGCATCCAGTAGCAGTGTTTGCCACCACTAAAAACGCACATTACCATGGGGGTCCTGGAGGTTTGTGCGCCCCCTGTTGGCCATAAACAGTGCCTACATTAAATATAAGTGCTGAATTTATGAATCATGACGAATCGATTAATAAGGTGGCGATTCAACTGCAATCAATCCGTAACATTAGAATCTATTTTTGGAGGTATAAAAGACACCCCTAATTTCAGGTTGCACACTTCACATTCACGTGTTGCGAGCACACGCACAAAGTAGCAGTGCACGACAGGCAAACTTTCAGAATGTAGGATGACAGCGGAAGGTTCATTAATATTCATGTAGGAAGTTCTGCTTGACCTTCGCGGGTATGGTGATGATTATTGCGCTACAATGCTTTTGGTAAACGCCACTCTTTTGTAGTGCGAAAAAAGTTGTTCGTTTTGCTAGCTACGTTAGCAATGGTCAAGGCAATGAAGTGGTTAGCTAGCTAGCTAAGTAAAACGTAATGTTTGCCTTAGAGAAGCAAAATATACTGATTAACATATGGTTATCGGCTGATATTCGCCAAGAATCAAGATATTGGCATTAGTCCGATGTCAGCCCTGGTCAATATTACCAGCTGATAGTTAGACTTAATCAAAATTAAAGTTAGCCGCAACAGAGCACACAAGAAAAGTGCTAAAATATCGGAGATGATCACACTGAACGATCAGCCACTGTCCGTAATGGAGGACGAGGGATTTTTAATCGCCACTCGCAAAGTTCAAGGCCATTTATAATTCATTATCAGATCTGGACTGAAGATCAATCTTTAGTTTTCCACAGAATTAATAAAACACACAATTTAACGTCATTCTGCTAATCTGCGCCCCCAAGTTCGGTGACTTTCACCGCCGGCGTCCACCCCCCAGGCTGCCCTTCCTTTTTGCGTTATTTTTTTCCTGTACAGTATTTGGTCTTTTTCTAATTTACACTGGCTTGTTATCCTCTTTAAATATTATAATATTATAATAATATAAATGAGAGACGACACAATACCAGGCCATCTTCTCCTGTCGCTCCATGGTCCAGTTCTGACTCTCACATGCCCATTGAAGGCGCAGCGTTAGACTGGGGTCAGCATGGGCCCTCTGACCGATCTGCGGCCTCGCAGCCCCAAACACAGCAAACAGCGATGCGCTCTGTGCTCTGACACCTTCCTATCATGGCCGGCATTAACGTTTTCAGCGATTTGTGCTACAGTAGCTCTCCTGTGGGATCGGACCAGACGGGCTGGCCTTTGCTCTCCACACACATCAGCGAGCCTTGGGGACCCATGACCCCATCGTCGGTTCACCGTTTGACCACTATTGGTAGGCGCTGACCCCTGCATAGCGGGAACACCCCATAAGACCCGCCGCTTTGGAGATGATCTAACCCAGTCGTCCAGCCATCACAGTTTGGCCCTTGTCAAACTCGCTCAGATCCTTGGTTGCTCATTTTTTCTGCTTCCAACACATCAACTTCAAGAACTGACTGTTCACTTGCCTAATATATATTAGCACCCTTGACAGGTGACACTGTAACAAGATAATCAATGTTATTCACTTCACTTGTCAGTGGTTTCAATGTTACGGCTGATCCGTGTCAGTTCCCATGGTGATATTTGTGATTTTTTTCAGTGACATTAAAAGAAAGTGTGAATGTAAGTAACAGGAAATTTAACAATGAGACGCCTCAGACTTTTTCAGGTGGGGCTCAAAACCAGCACCCACTGCTGCTGGCACTGACATTAAGATGCTAGGGAGTTTAGTATAGCGACACTGATTAAAACACGCTAATATGAGGTATTAGTTAAATCTATATTAGTTCTATGCAAATATTTTCACAAGCAATTTCATCTGGTTTGTCCATGTGGTAACTGCAAGACAGAAATGGGGTACTGAAGCGTTAATGTTTAAAAGGTCACTCTGCAGCACATACACAACCACATTCTGTACACAGGTCAATACTTCCCATCCTGGAGAGACACTGTCACAATACCTGGCTCAGTTATGAGTACTGACTGCTATTTTTGTCATAGGACACCTCAGATAGACATGTTTAAGCTTAGGGTTTAAAATCTTTAACATACAAGTTATCCGCTATATTCTTCTGCTATTTGCAATCATCACACAAACAATCCAGCCAAACATGGAAGGACCCTGTAATACTTAGCATAACCAGAAGAGGGAGACACAGGCTAGCAACATAACACTGAACATGTTAATCATCTCCCCTTGATATGACAAACGAGACCTTTTTCTTTGTCAAGACCATCCATTTCAAAGCTACAACAAACTCCGTTTATGACCCTGTTCCTGAAGATAAAGTAGCTTTGGCCCTGCATGGAGAGGATGGACCCAAAGGTGACAGGACCACCAGGGTACACCTGTCTGCACACTTTCTGCGGTGGCGTTCAAGACTCCCCTCAAGAATGCAGGTAAAACATAACAGCCAGTTACGGTGGTCTGTGGTGACAGTGCTGATGACTGGGAGATCGTCCCCATCGTTTGCTTATGTCATCCAGGATGAGGAACCAGTCAAAAAAAAAGGCTGAAGTAAGTAACTAAATCCAGTAATTATCTCCGGAAACATCGTGGCACTTGGTACAGTGACAGGGGTTCCAGCACTCATGTCTGGCCACATGCCGTTTAAAAAGAGCATGGCGGGGGGGGCAAAACTGCCTTTCTCCAGTGGGGGGGTGTCATCACAGAAGAGCAGCACGCCCTCTACAGGCGGACAGTCTGAGCAACAGTGTGAACATGGCATCCACTTCCCAAATTTAATCCAACCACACTAAGATCCCTAATACATTCACATCCAAGCACCCTTTCCCAAGGGTAGAACAGCAGAGGCTCTCATGGGACCATGTCCTTCAACAGTACGCCACCTGCTGTTGTGGAGGACTGCACACTGGGGGGCCAAAAAAAGACAATCATTCAGCTTGCAGCTGACAGCTAAATCAGTGAGACAGTTTCATTATAGAAGTGACAGAAAAAAAGAACTCACCCCCCCCAAAGGAATTAAGAGCAGCAGTGGGACATGGGGGGGGGGGGGACAGAGGAGGGTAAGGAAGTTTTGGTGTTTCTGCTTCAGGTGAGGGGGGCTGTTAGCTTTGACCTCATGAGTGCAGGAAGCTGGTCTGCCTCCAACTGCACTGAAGTTCCCCAGGTTTCCAACAAATGTTTAGACACACGCGCACACACACAAAAACACACACACACACATACACACACACGCACACACACACACACACACACATACACACACAGGCAGGCAGGGGAAGTCCGCGGACCAGGAACCGAAGCCGTGGAAATGCACTTGAAAAACACCAGGAGAGGTGAATGACAGCCAGACACGAGTCGATGCTTTAAGAAGCTGTGTGTGTGTGATCAGTTTGTGAGTGTAAATTAAAATCATTGCTTGGATGGTGGGTCACAATTTCCCTCTGCCAGGACACAAAAGAATTCTGAATTTTCTGTGTTAAAACCTCTTTTTAAGGAAATTTAAAAACTGATAGTCTTGTGGTCAAGTATGCGATTAATTTAGCATTTTCTCACTCACAGAGAGAGCGGGGACGGGGTGGGGGGTGAGAAATGAACTGTGAAGCAACACAGAACGTTACCGAGGTGATCAGGCTGTACTGGTGGGATGGGGTGTGGCGGCCTGATGGAGAGACGCGGGCATGCCTCACACGCCCGCATGCCTCACACGCCCGCATGCGCCACACACACACATCCGCATGCGCCACACACACACATCCGCATGCGCCACACACACACATCCGCATGCATACACACACACGCAACAGAAAAAGATACAAAGGGATTGGCCAATTAGTACCAACACCCCAATTAGAGAAATATCATCTCAACATAGGATCCCTTCCATTTCATTTTTATTTTTAATTTTGACGTATCCTGGTGTTTTTTTGACATTCATGACAGTCAGGAAACCAACTTTATTCTCAGAATTTCCTATGTGAGTCTCACAAACACATACAAACATTCCTATCATTGTGAGGACTCTCCATTCATTGCTATGGGCATAACCCTAATGCAAACTTTGATAATGCTAACCCTAACCAGCATTAACCTTAACCACCAAACGGAATAAGACTTTTGGCATTTTTCGTTTTTTTGATTGCATTGTGAGATTTTTATGAAATTGAGGTTCCCACAAGGTAAACAGTTAAAGGATTGTATCACAGCGGTCCACACAATTCTCACCACAAGTCAGAGGGTCTCCTGCCTAGTGGATCCGCATTAAACCCACATTCACACGGTCAAATGCGACACGCTCCAGTCTAGTGACCGACAGCCCCAACATCACTCTGCTAACTGACGACGACTGACTGGACCTTCAGGCTTTTCCAGGGGTGCCCTGTCACCCAACAAATGGCCAGCCCTGACTCTCCCACCCCCTCAGTTACATCAGACCTTGGGCTTTATCTCTGGTACAACCCGATACCAGCCAGAAGACCACACCACAATCCATAAAAGGATGACCTCTGACCCTGTCAGCAAGGCGACAAGAGGCCAAGTGATCGGTGGAGTGTCGGCACCTTACCGTTTTTCAGCAAACAAGAAAAAAAAAACATCCCCCTAAACTTCCCACGTTAAATTGTTTACTTTCTCTTGCCATATCCCCCAACTTGAAAACAGCGGTTAGATGTCATTCAGGACACAAAACATACCCAGCTAAATGACCACTGACTGTGACGGTTCCTGAAACTGAGCAGCGTTGGTTTCAGGTAACCCCTCTCATAACTAAACAGGTCGAGGGAAGATCTTGATAAGTGAAGCACCAGCAAGGAACCGGAAAGAAATGGCGAGTCTTACCTACCACCTCACCATGCTGGGAGGGGCCATAATGGCACACCGGTTTTCCCTCGGGCTGTGTGTGTAGGGGGGGGGGGGGCACAGGTGATCTACACAAGGCTTGTCCAAGGTGGTGAATCACATGCCATGACTCACGCTTCTGATCTGGCTTCAGCGCCGAGCGAGATGAAAGGCGGGGGGCGGGGGGGGGGGGGGGGGGGGCCAGGTGAGCCCGGCATGTTTTGATCTCTCAAACATGCATTCCATGTCTTCTCTGTCGCTGGGGAGTGCGGCTCCAAGGTCAGCGCTTGAAGGCAACAGCAGCCAGGGAGAGGCGCTCGTTTGGGCCGCGCTTTCATGTGGACCGCGGGGCCCCGCTGTGGGGCCCGGCTGTGGGGCTCCTAGCATTCTCCATCTCGGGAAGCAGGGCTGACACTAGTGAGGTCCCTGGGCGGCAGCTGTCACTATTCATCTCCACTGGAGGGGAAAGATAAGCAGCCCTTAATTGGCTCGTTAATATCATTTTGGCCAGGAAGCTGTTTAGCTATTCTGCTCTTCTTTTCCTTCCTTCCTTCCATCCTTCCATCCATCCATCCATCCATCCATCATCCAGCTGCTTGTCCAACAGAGGGTCGCACTGGGCCTGGAGCCCATCCCAGGATGCACAGGGTACGAGGCAGGGGACACAGTTTAAAGATGCCAACCTGCCAGACTAAACCAACCTGAACTGTGAGAGGAAACTAGATTTACCAGCAGCTAAACAAGCTGTTGCAGAAAGTAAAGATAGTAATCATTTATTTCCTTAGAAATGTAACACAAAGTAAACATTTGTTAGCCTGCGTAAAACCATGCCTCCGATATTCAGCAGTCAGGAAACCCCCCCTCCACATCCCTAAGACATTATGTCACTCCTCTTCTGTGATGAGCTCTAAACTCCTGTCATATTTCCCTCCTGTGATCTCCAGCCCCCCCGGACCGTGTGTCCGATCATACATGCTCCGTCAAGCAGGGGCAAGGAGTGCCTTCCTCAGCCCCCCCCCCACCCCCAAGGCATACGAGACAGATCGACTCGCCTGCCCCCGATAAGCCAGGACACATCAATAACGCGGAGCGCAGTCGCATTACGCCGGGCCGCCGCAGCCGCGTGGGCGCCCATCCATCTCCCACGCTAACGTTTACTTTATCACGCCGTGACGTATGGCCGCCACAGAGGGGCGCCGCTGATATATTTATGAAGGCCAGCGGCAGATTCATCAAAGTTTGTTAAAGGCGCACTGAGCACCTGTAAGGATGATACATTCGCCCGGTATCATATGTAAACACGGGGTATTACTGCCGCCAATTTATAATAACTAAAGTTCTGGCTGCATCTTGGGAGGATCCCTCAAGAATCAACACTGTTTCTAGAATGTCCTTAAGTTACAAGTAGGTCTAATTTTAATTAGATAATGAGTTTCCACTATTAAAGAAGCTGAGATCCAAATCATGGCTGTTGACAAATTTGATTTAAGAGTAACTTTCAATTTTTTTACCCACAGTTCATCCTGGCAGTTAATAATATTGGTTGCTGATGATTGACAGCCATCCAATTATGTTAATAATTTACTAATTTCTCTGCCATCCCTGCACATCCTCACTTCCCGTACACGTCATCAGTTCCTGTCTCATCCCTCTGTCTCTGTCCTACACCCACGTTGCTGCGGGTATCTCTTGCTAAAAGGATAAAATAACGAGGGTATTACTGGCGTGTCAGGAACAGATGAAGCGGTAATACATCCACAATGACCTATTAAAGCGAATAACAGGCGGACAGCTTGCCCGCGCTGCCAGCCTGGCCCCGAGACGCGTGTAGCGGTAGCAGAATGGATGCGTGCTAATTTAGCGAGCCATACACAACGGACTTTAAGTTATGAACCCACAATGGCACGGCGAAGTCAAAATCACAGATAATGTATAGTCGCCATGTTACCGGCGCCCACGTCTCTGCGGTCATTTGTTCCTTGTCGTGAATAACGCAGAGCGCGGCCAGAGACGTCCCATCTGTCACCCTCGGGTCTCCCTGTGGTGGTGGGAGAGAGAGACATTCCCAGAATGCACTGCAGATAAAGGAATAGTCGTCCATCGGAGCAGACAGGTTCATAGGCCACAGATGGGTCAGTAGGCTGCAGACGGCGCCATAGTTCTCATTTTGGTCTATAGGCCTTAGACGTGTCTGTAGGTCGCAGAGGCTGACAAACGCAGCTCTTTGTTTTCTGCCTTTACTCTTGCCCGACGGGTAACGTCCTTCCCAAGACCCCAGAGCTTCTTTACTCACTTTTCACGCAATTCATTGCAGAGTTTCAATATTTACAGAACGCCATATGCCCGGGGGTATAGCTAGAAATTTCAAGGCCCTCTCTGCCCAATAAAATTCATAATTTAATGTATGAAAGGCCCCCTGTAAAGTGCTGAGCCCCCTGAATCTGCCAGAACATCCATGGCACTACTGCACCCCTGCTTATGCCTGGGATAGACTCCACGCCCCTCATGATCCTGGAGGAGCAGATGGAAAATAGATGGATGAATGGATGAATGGATGGATGGATGGACTTTCAATATCCAATTTGATTGTAACCTGAGTGTGGAGTTCGTATAACCGTGTTCATATGGCATTCCAGATTACTCCAAAAATCTAAAGACATGCAAGCCTGGGGTATCACCCTTCGGGGGGGTGTGTACCTGCCCTGTGATCCTAACCCTACACCATGCGCGGCATTTCCCCGGATCGACTCCAGGCTCATTCCCATCCTGCCTTAGATATATATCTGAAGAACACAGGGATGTGCTTTTTCTGCTCTAGGTAATTAAGCCTGCAGGGTTGCAGTCCTCCTTCAGCCGCTGATTTCCTAGTCGCTCTCTCCATCCCGCAGCCTGGCCCCGCTAACCTCGCCCTCCTGCCTGCCTGCCTACACACAGACAGCATTTCTGAGACTCCGGCGGATGGGAAACACACTCCGCAGGACCTGAGACAAATTTAATCAGCTTTCAGATATCTTGCTGTGGAAAAGGTCCAAGGCTGCAGTCCTAAGGAATCCGAGATGCTCGCAGTAGCCTGACTGATTCTCTTTCTTCTGGAGGGAGACTGAAGGGTTTCAGCGCGGTGCCGTCCAACGAGAGGGGGGGGGGGTCTGACTGGTCACATGACCTTCAGGAAGGTTGATGGAGGAGATCAGATTGGCTCACATCAACATAAGGGGTGAGTAACAGAGCGAGTGCTGCAAAGAGCACTGGACCTGGGGGGGTCAAGTGTGTTAGAGCCGAGGGGGCTTTGGGGAACGTCGCTCGCAGGTGCCATCCTGCGTGTCTGCATGCCTGATTACACACAACATTGATTGCGGCGGTTTGTACCCCTCGCTTTCAAAGGGGGGGTGGGGGGGGGGGGGGGGGGGGTTACCACAGGTTTTACACAAATGTGTAAAATCTATTATTTTAGCTTGAGGGTTCCCACAATAAAAAGTTTTATTAAGATCCATGAATGCCATCAAAAAGTGCTCTGCTTTGGTTGCTAATGTTTCAAGTTAGGGCTAGATAGGCGTTGATAAGCTTGCTATAGCTGGGGATAGCTAGGGTTGTGCCCATAAAAATGAATAGAGAGTTCCCTTCCCAACAAAGATATCAGTATCTGTGCGTGATGGATAAAGAAATATTGAATGGTTTTTGAAGGGTGACAAGTTCATTTATTACTGAATAACAAAAAGGAATGAACATGACTAAGAGTAATTACGCTAACGTACTTGTTTGGAAATCAATAAAAAATTATTGGCATTTTCTTAACGACAAACAGCCCATACGTACGCATTTACTCTGGAAAATTCTACTGAGTGCCCCTTTTGATACGTGCACGGCAAAATTCGCGTGAAAAACAGAAAACCCCCCATCCCCGCGTCGGCAAATGTTACCGAGCGCCCCACCACCCCCCGTCCCCCGCTCGCTGTGTGACGCCTCTTCCGTCCATGAACCACGATATCGCTATTCGCCGTTAATGTACTTCATAACTCTTCTCTTTTTACTATAATAATTCCGCAGCCCTGTTTCGATCCATGCTTAAGCGATTGGCTGATTTTACGCCTTTGTATGCACTTGCTTGAGAAGTAATCATGGTTTCAGTAAGAATACCTGACTCGACGTGGATTGCTGATAGTCATCCTTGTGATATTGTTTATCTCTGATTGAATTTATTTGGTTTTCTTAAGCTGAAACTTATGTACTAACTCTGAGTTTGTTAAACCAGTTTTGTGATACAAGCTTCTGGTGTGTGTAGGCAAATGGTTTTAATGTACAAGGATTCGGTGTCATGTTTGATGATATTCCAGGCTTAATCGCGTTTGTAGCTTGTGTTTTACAGCAGAGGTCGTCGTTGTCCCTGCAGTCAAACAGCTCAATCCTAAAATATCGCAGCGCCTGAACGCAGCCCGGTATTGAAACGTAGCCGATAGAACTGTTATTTTGTTTCTATGATTAATCGACTCTTTTAATAGCATCAAGTAAAATTCGCGCACAATTATATTTTCAAAGGGAGGCAAGTTTTTATACTTTTCATTAATTCTTGTGTTGTGATCCCGTAAAAAATACAAAAAATATAAATTAAGTTTATATCCCTTTGTCCTTTTGAACTAATAAGGGGTGCTGAAAAGTAAATCTGAAATCTGTCTAATCTACAGATAAATTTGATCTCCATCTAAACCAGTCATGCACCTTAAGTGATGTTATTTGTTAGGAACGACTAAAATCATGTAAAGGAAAAGCAGATGATTCGATGACTACTTGCCTATAAATTCTGACACGATAAAATGCAGATAGAAAAAAGCCGTCTTTAGCTTATTAATTTAGATCTTCAATTTCGTTCAACATAGGCTGACTGACAGCTTCCTACGTCCCGAGCCTTGATCTTTGAAGCTGCTGACAGAGAAGACTCTAATTGCCCCTTTATGAAAAGGAAATGTCGCCTCATTGTTCTTACCAGTAGGTATTAATTGCAGCCAGCAGCGGGGAAGGGGCTGACGTTGAGTTTCTGTCAGTTGCACATGTTGATTCATTGTCATTCATTGATCAGCCGTCAGGATATGGATGGCTTCTGTTTAAAACCAGATTGGATTTCCGGTTACTTTATGTTTCATTCTTTTCTAATACACTTGTCTCAAAATGTCAGACAATATTGGTTTTCTAATAAATAGCAATTTGGGTGATTTTTCATATACTGTCATAGGGTGGTTAATTTAGTCTCCAAAAGAACCTTGTGTGATTTGAATTTCTAAAAAGGCTTCTTACACACAACTAGCTAATTAATTGTTACTCTAATATCACCATTTATTTTAAAAAAAACAACAGTAGGTCAACTGAAACAACATTATCCATGTATACATAATGCAGTTTAATTATACAGAACATGTTAACATTTTTAAATACTACATTTAAATAGTTATAACAAGAAGATTATTAATAATTAAGTTTATTCCCTGTTCCCTTCAGCCTTTGAATGCTACTGTTACACAGATACAGCATTTCCACTCCATGTCGTTTTACTGACTGAAGCGGGCCATGCTTAGCACTGTTACCTTAAAAATCTGATGCTAATGATGGCAATTAATTGAGTCTGACAGGACAATCTGCTGGTCATTGTTTCCTAATGGAAGAATTACTGTCACATTCATGGACATTGTAGGTGAGAGGAGACAGACTGGGGAACCTTAAGCCCCTTGGGTGAGATTCCACACAGCTGATCCTATTGTTTGTATTTGCTCAATTAGGCCTGGTCTCTTGCCATCAAAAGCAACTGTCAAATACAGTTTGATTGTCCAATGATATGTCATTAATACCTATCTTTCCCCAGTCATCTGGGGACTGGCATCAAAAAGAGAAGAAAAGAATATATCACGTGACTTTTTGTAGCCTTGATTGTGACCTGTTCCATTTGCATTTAGTTAACATTGGCAGTTGTCCCTTTTGAGTAATTTTTCAAATATTATCGTCATATTGTATAATTGCGGCAGGACACTAAGGCATAATTGGCCAAATTGTATGATTCAATGTGTTAACATATAACGCTGTGGTTCCGGGTGTGAGTTAAAATGACCATCTACTGGTGACTGGGGAATTTAGCTTTCTCATTAAAGGGAATAAAAGAGAACCTATCCTTTTACTAAATTAAACCGGAGAAAAAGGGAGTTTGTAAAACAATACAGCTCATTGAAAGATTTTGAAGGACACTTCCTTCCTAACTGTTTTTGTTTAAGACAGATCAGATCAAAAACCAGCACAGTTGGAGAAAGACCTTCCCAACTATTAATCCAGGTCAAATGAGCTTTTTGGCAAAGCCTACTGTTAAGCAGCAATGAGACCTGCTTTGTAGTCTGGCACCAAGTTAGAACAATAGACTCCTTAAACAACAAACAGATTACTCAGACTCTTGATGGGCATATGCCTTACTAAAAGAACTTCTCAGCAGGTATAACTATTAATAACATAATGTGTGGCACATCTGTCCACCCCGATCATTCCCTTTATGCAGTCAACTCAGTGAGACCATCCATTTCTTTGCAAATGGCAAACCTGAATCACCATTCAGGACTCCATGTTTGCTCACACAGTAGAATTTTCATCATTCGCTTCTGCTTTGATATAATCTCTGTTTCAATTCTGCACCACATGTGCCACACAAAGGTTAAATACTCATATACCCACATATACATATACAAACACACACACTCAACAGACTCCTTGTTAAATCTATGCAGTTAAATTTCTGATGAAAAATTTGACAAATGTCAGTATACTTTTGCATATCAGTCGAAACAGACATTCCTGGTTCCAGTTTGGTATTTTGCGATGATTTGGGACATCTAAGTACTGGAGGTAATTAATCAACACATCAACATGTCACTAAGTCAGCTTTTAATTAATCCTGTCAGTTTATCAATATATGTACACTGGTCAACAAACGCTTACTTTGTTTTTGTCACACGGATAAAAATAGGTCAGTATTACAGTATTATTTTTGCTGAATTCAAATATCTAATTGGAGTTTCCCTATCACACAAGGATTTTGAGTGACTTTACACTACACATATAATTACAGTATATGTGCGTGGTGGAAGTGATTAATCTAAAAGTTAATAGTGTACAATTTTCTGCTATACTGGGCCTCAGGAACATCCCTCTTAAGGGTCCAGCAGAAGTCAGCAAGCATACTGGGATTCCACTTACCTTGACATCATGTTTCCATATCAGAGAGACAGCAGGATCCTGTCTCAAAAAGTCTGAACATATTACAGCCTGTGAACTTACAACACTTTGCACCATTCTGTAAAGTCTTAAAACTGCAATTCTAAAATCAGCATTGAAAACACATAAAAGACACCCTTTATTGTTCTGTGAAAAAAATATTTGTTGATCAGAGGTATTAGTATTACACTTATTTATTGCTAGATAATAAAAACAGAATAGATAAGCATATTATCATGGTTATTGTATTTAGAAGTCCTGGAGTATGTATAACCAGGTGTTGATTTATTGTGCTGTGTTTGGTCCCACTGATCAACAAGTCTTTCTTGTGGATAAAATTACCTTATGTCAGTCTGATCTGTAATTGAAGTAAATTCCTAACTAAATCCAAATTATCTATTTGGTTTGGAAAATCTATTTGGATTGAAAAATAACTGAGAAAAATATCAAAGATGTCAGATTTGTATATACAAATCTGACATCTTTGATATTTTTCTC